>JACXGM010000775.1:0-64389 GCA_016801145.1 Umbra pygmaea | reverse complement strand
AGCATTAGATCCAGCATTCTTCCTGGTGTGAATCCAGCATTAGATCCAGCATTCTTCCTGGTGTGAATCCAACATTAGACTTTGAAGGGTTAAATGACACAGGTGGGAATTAGAGTGCTTGAGTAGGTACATTCATCCCACCGACTGCATTTTGTACATACTGTTTACCCAGATTAATTGTTGCCACATTGAAATTTCACCTATCAATTACTTGAGTCTGACAGTCAACCATACACACCAGTTCCTTGTTATTCATTATCAGTGTCTGTATTTGAGTTCCTGGGTTCTTATTTTCACTATTGGTTATTGTTATATGGTATGTTTGTGTTATGTGTAGTGTCAGTGTTTATGTTAAGAATGTCTTTAGCTCTTTGAAGCTTATTTATTTTCTGAAGTTTTTTTGTATGTATGCAGTTTATTTTTCCATCAACCTTTGCAATTTTCTCAATTTTCTCTCTGCATCCTGATGCTCATGTTAAAAGATCAGGTGGCATGCAAAATTGCAGGGCATTAATAGTAGAATAGGTAACACTTGAGTGTAACTGTGCAAATGATACTGTGCAAATAACAGTAGTGTATAAAAATAACTATAGATGAGTATGTGCAATATACGCCATAGGGCATGACAAATACACTGATTCAATGCATACTTAAAATAAATATTAAAAGTGAATCCCAAAACAATGAAAGGTATCTGGGTCAAGGCTTTCAAATGTTTTCCTGGATTTCATTTATAGGATCGGACTATCATTGGAAAATCATTAGAGTGGGTGAATCATTCGCTTTAACCCAGACTGTATAAATGGATAAATGTATTCATTTATCAGATAGATATGGTCCCGGTAGATTACATATGACAAACAGTTCCCAGGTATTTGACCCAAGTCACTGCATTCAGAATTGTGGGTCTTGATTGTGACATTCCTGGCCATTTCCGAGCACATGTACCATCCTGGTACTGAGAGAATGCGGATGATAAATGTAACACCACCAAATACACAACATCCTATACTAGCAGTTGAGATTGAGAACACAATAATAGTGCACCAGCTTGTGAAGCTTTGTATTGTACTGTATGGAAAACAAAACACTACTATGACTTTTCATTTTATTTCCTGATGGAGATGCATTTCTGTTGCCTTCCAGTTTTTTTTTAATCTGTGCTACAGCCGCAGAGCAACAAACCATTTCTAGAGAGTCGGATAAGCTATGCAATTTTCAAATTTGCCGAACTGGCAGAATAGAAAAATCCAACAATCGAGATTGAAGCCTTATCAACTAAAGTTTGAGGAAAAGGAAGAAGACTCCATTTTGAATGTTATGGTTGAGTTTATCAACATAGAGTACATCAGGTATTGTTAAGGGATGCAAATTATTCATTGTACAGAAATAAAGCCGCTTGTGAGCCTGCAGAATACTGAATTTGTATAAATATCCTTATAAAAAAACAACAAACAAAAACAAAAACAATAAATATCTCTAGCAACCAGCTTTTGCACCTCTTTCGAAAGTGTAGACCATATAAGAAAATAAATAGTGTTTACAGTGTCTAATTTTCATATATCACAATTGTTGGAGTTTAAAAACCTTTACCAACACCTCCCCTGGTCTCAGGCAGTGTGAAAAGGTTATATTTCAGAGGTGGCTTTGGGGATTACAATGTTGCATTAACATGCTCTGGCATCTGTCCACGAAAAGACTGCACATGTACAGCAGATTTTCTCAAAGGAGGATGGAGTACCTTTAAATCCACCCAGTGATCCTTAGAGGGAAACATCAGTCCTGGCAGGCAGCTGAGCACCTGCTCCTCTTAAAGAGTATGCTCATAGAATAGCTTGGCCAAGTATCGACTCGGCTCAGAACTGCTTAGTGTCCAAAATGTGATCCAAGTCAGAGCTAGTTCAATGTGGACTGCATCAATATACTTCTGCTATGTCAAATTGATGTCAGCTATCAACAGATGAGAAGCATGTTAAGGTGCTTGTTCAAGAGCGGAATCGTGTTACGTATGGCCCTGGGTGTTTTAGATTTTAGCTCAATTGAGCATTTAGTCAAAGGTGATATATGGACATTTTGGTTAAATATGTGAGAAGGTTCTCTGAGCAAAAACAAAGAGCATACCTATTTGTTATTTTAATGGGCATTTTACAACACTAACACATTCAGTAGTTTAACAGGCCAGTACATCTAATCAGAGGATCAATGTCCACCAATTATGGAGTCCAATTAAGACATTAGTGAACTTTTCTCACTTGATCTGAGTGAGTGGAGTTTGTCAGTGTGTGATGGCAGTCCTAATGTCTGCATCATGTAAATACCACAGTCCCCTCTGTAGGTACACGTCTCACACCGCAGGCCAACAAGCTTTCTTTGGACAGGGCCCAATTTGTTCTGGTGGCAGACAGGCTGGACAGCCTCATGTTTCCCTGCACTACCTAGAGGCGATGAGAGCTAATTAATCACATAATCATTTGGTGATTATTAGACTTTACTTCCAACTGAATGCACCATCTCTCCCCATGAGTGCCATACATCAGGCAGACAGAACAGGTCAGGCAGCGTCTGCTCACGCTAGGAGAGATATTAAACACAACCAGATGAGACTGGCAGCATGGACTTAGACAAGGTGTTAATTCATTAGTGGAATCAGTCTTTGGGTCCCACACAGTTACCACTTTGATTAGACGCATGAAAGCATAATTTATATATCTAGTCGCAAGGTAATTACAAAATACCAAGTAATTTATGCAACAGATGGGAGCATCCAACATATCTTGGCTTAACAATAGTGCTTAAGTTACGATGAAAATAAATAAATATCAAAGACAAAGGTGGATTCCCTATTGTTAAATGTTATTTCTTAAATTAACATAAAACATAACAGAGGTCGGGTAGGCCTAATGTGGAATACTGGATGTAGTATTCCACATCAAAATAATTGAACCTATTATTTCTAAAACAACATGAGGTATGTTAGGAAAAGTTTTGAAGTAGAAAACAACATCACACATGTATTAATGTTCCTTTTAGTATAATCAGTTGTAGAAATGACTAGGGCTTTTGGTTTTATGACTACATTCATGGGAGAAACTAAATAGAAAGAGAAACAATGCTAAATTGATAAAGAAATGTTTAGCAACTCCATGAAGTGCGAGCAAATGTCTAGATAGTTCATAGAGGTAGTGCATATTAACAAATACATTTAGAAACTATTTTTCTACCTTAAAGCACAGAAAATCTTATATCTTATTAATGCATTTTTTATCATCGGTTGATTCTGAACACAACTGTATTTGGTACTGTTTGTTGTCTGTTTAATGTTTTGTGTTATTAATAGAAATATAGCAATTTTTTTTATTGTATTCTCATAATTTCCTGTACTGCCTGTTCTCGTACATAATGGACATTTCATATACCGTCTTACAAATATGGCTATTTAAATATGAGCTTTCGTACTGTACATATTGAATCAGCGTTCTACCGCAATATTTCCAAGAATAGACCAATCGGTTCCAATTTAAAGTACTTGGGGAACGTTTAGTTCAGGCATTCCATGTGTCCGGAAACATATGCATGTGTACAAATTTCATATTTTGTAAGATGTTTTAATCATCACCATGAAAACAGCCTGTCATGTAATATAAGATTAATGTCCAAAACAAAAAAAATACATGCATTGTTTGCACATTAATATTCCAATGGTCATCCTGTGTAAAGTGAATCACTGCAATATACTGTACCTTACAATATATGTATGAATTCTGTCATTCCTTTTAGATATTGGGAACAATTGACCCACTATTGACAAGCTGTTGGTTGTGAGCTGTTAAAGTTGCATGTACTACACAATATAGAAGTGAACAGGCACCATTAGTGCAAAAAGCAAATGCTTTCAAATAGGTGCAATACATTGTGAGCCAAATCTAATCGCTTGGCAAAGAAATGTAATTTTCTTGAGCAGTAGGTTTGTGGCATTTACAAGCTTCAAAAAACAAATGAAGTGATTTTCTATGCATTTGTGTTTTAATGAATAGCAAACCAAGTCAGGCCTCCTAACAACCAGGAATCTTAATTGCATTGGTGCAGATAATGGATGTATTTTCAGATGATGCTAGGGAACTCATAGCTGTGAGACATACATTACATTGATGTCCAAGTATAGCCTCTGTACTCAAATTGCAATTGTTAACTGTGACAGATACAATTACTACAATTTGGTATTGATTCAAATAATTGTCTGCTGATGTATAATTAACCATAATGTGTGAAATTCAGCTTCCTGCACATACAAGTACTGGTCAAAACCGGTTTAGAGAAAAATGTTGCCCAATGTTGAGTTAGCCCACAGTCATGTTTGAAATGGTCCTGTGTGGTTTAATATAGTAATACAAATGTGTAATATAAATAGATTGCAGAGAGGAAAAACTGAAATACACAGAAAACATGTCTTATGTTTTATACAGTCAATCTGAGTTACAAATACTGACCCATATATACAAACGTCATCTAATTCTGATAATTATAAATAAAATAAAGTGGGATGGAAAACATTGTGGAAATATAAATCAAGACATGATTACCATTAATATGTTTGATCAAGTTTGTCATCAAACCATATAATACTAAATGATAATCCTAATTAAAATTGATGGTTAACGAATACCACATGCCAATGAACAATTTCAGCTGTCTCGAGTGCCTCACTTCATAGTACTTAAAAAGCAATCAAACTGTCTGAAACATGATTGACGGCCTTAGCTTTTCACATCTTTCAAGCGAGAAAAATCAGTCAGGAAGAAGAGTGACACAGCAACAAACACTTTGGGCATACCTTTTTAGTAGCATTGGAAGCATCGACAGATGGCGAATGAAATAGAACATGCCTGATTCATTTCATGGCCGCTAAGCTGAAATAGAGGCAGTACTGTGAACAGAGCTCTCCCCAGGCGTTACTGTGACTCACTCACCACACATCCACTAGAGTCAAGCTTGCGGTCAGAGATGCAGCGGAAGTTTCGGCTACAACCGCCATTGTCCTTTGAGCAGTCACGAACTGGGCCGAACGAATCCAGTAAAACCTCCAGACTGTCAAACGACGAGGAAATCATCAGCTCTTCTCTGGCAAAAAAAAACACAACACAAAAATAAAAATTAGCCTCAATATTCATGTTGCACTCAAATGTCCCTCTTTGGTTATTGTCTCTTTATTGAAAATGTGTTCAGTGGCAAACTTTAGAAAACAAAATATTTTTTTTCCACTTTAGTATGAAAATCCTTTAGTTAGAGCAGCGAAACCCGGAATTCCAAGCAAACCTGATTTACAAAGGACCTAAAACGTGTTTGATGAAAAGCTTTGGGCTTACGGTATGTGCTTTCATTTTTTAACCTTCCTCGAAGCCATCTGTTTTGTCTCAATGTGAAATATTGGACTGGCAAGGTCAAATATTAGAGATCATCACATTGAAATATGAATATAAAGTGTTGATGAAGAACACAGCCTACATTCTTCTTTTCAGTATGCTAAATCACCATGCTATTGAATTGGAATATCTATGATAAACAGAGTACTTTTAGAATAATGCCACCTTGAACATTGCCTAGGGAAAAGAAAGATTGGCCTCTCATGTTTTGCAAAAGTATTTCTTTGCTCCCTTACCCTCTCACAGAATGCCTGTGAAGAGTATGCCTGAAACAAACACGTTTGAGTAAACCTGATGAAATCAAAGAAACCAATTTATGTTTCTAATTCATTGTGGGAATTCTATTCATACATTTATGGACAACTAACCCAAAAGGTCACATAGGTAATGTTGTAATTTTTAAGAATTTAGTTGAGTGTCATTTTTATATTCAATTGAAGTTAACTTGACGATGCATAGTTTTTCTTTAGAAGCACAAACAAGCATTTGTGTTGGAAAAAACACATGACTTCAAACTTTCATCCACCATCATGTTGTTTAACGCATTGTCTATTTTATTGTAGTGGGCAGTTTCACAACTCATGTTTCTCTTGGTGTCACCCTTTACAGTCAACCTTTTTAATAGAGAAAATGACTGCAATTTAATCTAAACAGTCTTAACATTTTTCATTAGGAGAGAAAGTCCCAATTCCCTTTGCAAAACAAATATAGCCGAGAGTGAAATGTGTTTTCGCTTATTAACAAGGAAGTCAAAGAACTGTAAGGCACAAACATTGTTAAATCAGAGCCATCTTTTTACTTGTGGTCCTAACAAAGATGAATATCTGGGACAAATCATTATCAAATAAAGCACAGTAAAGCACACAGCTCCTCAGCACTGTAAGTCAGCAGCATCCAGAGGTGCTAGGTAGCTGAGGTACAAGCAATGCCCCCAGGGAGACATCAAGAGTGTTGATCACATCATAAATCACAAAACATGGAGTCGTTTATTCAGTTTATTCAGGAAAGCTGCCATATGAAATATCGAATATAAAATTCTAAGGAAAGTAGAGTGTAATTTCACATCTGATGGGAGAACAAAGAGTGTGAACTTAGGAGAAAACGGACAGCGCAGACATTCACATTAGAAAAATGATATTCATTGTTTGTGGTTGTACATGAGCAGTAATGTGTTTTTGTTCTAGCCAGTCACTTGTCTTCGGCCTGTCGCTCTAAATGGAGATGATACAGGCTACATCAATAATACTCTTCTGAGCTCAACAGGGAAAAAAGTGCTCGCTAACCATTTCAGTGAGTCATAGAGAAGAGCCCAAATGTCTGAAGTTTAATCATGTTTTTTAAAAGACAACTTCATCGAAGTTCTCCCTTCTTTAAAATACTGTTCAAGATTGCAGTAAAACACCATTCTCCACTAATAATAAAATGAGCTGCCAATCAAATATTCAGGGGATAATACAGCATAGTGTACACCTACGCTTAAATATGCAGCGTGGTATTTTGCAATCATCAAAACAATGTTTGAAACCTCCCATTTTGGGCTGGATGTGTAAAACAACGGTATAATTAATGTGCATAAATTTTATTCCATGAATACTTATTCATTAATATACCTAAATTATCCATGGAATAAATGTTTAAAATCAAATGGTTTTGATGACATGATACACAGATTTAATTGAAGCACAATACATGGTGGAGAATATTCTGGTACATAGTACACAATTTCTGGGGACCCTATTGAGCTACATTGTGCCACGTTTACAAGCAATGTTCAAAATTGGTATCTTTAATTCACCACATGTCGGCTCGCTTGAAGTTACCAATTGAACATAATGTACTTCTAACAACACCCAATAGTGAACAGAGTAGGAGGGACTGCAACTAACTGAAGGACCGTTTGTGAGATGGAGTTAACACGGATCACCATCATCATTATCATTGACATCTCATGCAATTTGAGCTGAAGGGAATGATGGGTCTTAGTACTCCTGTTCAACTTTGACTCAGTCACCTAACATGGTACTGAGAATGATAAATCAAGGTGAATTCCTGATGTGAATTTTGAATATGCTTCTTTGCCTCTCATTAAAAACCACGAGTTTGTGTTTCGATGCGAGTGTGCTATAGTATGTTGTCTTATCAAACCATGGCAGGCCAGTTACTATTGTGTGTATCCAGAGCAGCAGTAAATTCACTGTTACTTCCT
Organism: Umbra pygmaea; assembly: GCA_016801145.1. Classification (NCBI taxonomy): domain Eukaryota; kingdom Metazoa; phylum Chordata; class Actinopteri; order Esociformes; family Umbridae; genus Umbra; species Umbra pygmaea. The sequence continues at coordinate 56,763 of JACXGM010000775.1, read as the reverse complement.
TAAGTCTGAATTATTGTAAGAACAATGAAGACTTTGTCATTTATTTAGATATCTCTATTTAGACATGGAGAAGTAGTTCATTTATTTTACATATCAAATTGGTTTTAAGCTGCATTTTTTCTGTTTAGAATTTGCATTTAAAACATGTTAATTTAAAAGACCCTTTATGGTCGACTTTGCTAGACTTAATCCTTAGAATAAACCCTCACAAATACCCTTACTGTGGTCTCTTGCTATGGACCTTAGTGATCATTCCCCCATAGTATGTGTTAGAAACTCAAAATTTATTAAAACCAATGCTTCCCTCATTACAAAAAATACATTAAAAAGTCTTAATAGTGAAGGGTTTCTCCATGATCTATATTAATCTAATTTAGTGTCTGTAGTATCTCACAGGTGGAATTAGCCATTGAAAAATTTTGAAAACAAAAAAATCTGGTAGTGGACATATATGCCCCTATGGCAGACTCAAAGACAGGTCAACACAAGGTTCACTACCGAACTCTCAGAACTATTTCAGCTAAGAAAAGCACTGGTCTTGCTGGTGACTGGCTGATATTCAAACTCAGAAACAAGTGTACTATCTCTGTTAATCAGGCAAAATCATTTTGTTATTTAAACACAACTTCTAGCAGTACTGGTGATCCAACTAAATTCGGGAACGCTATTCAATACCTAAAACAAAGTAAACACCCCTCTCTGCCTCATTCGAATCAATTTCATTCTGAACCTGTAACTGACTAAATTTAAGTTTGTTATGCTATATATCAACATTTTATTACACCTGCCATTTAATTTAAATGTCGAAGTGGAGTCCCCAGGAAGGATTGATTATGATACCAGGACCATATTGAGAAAACCATCTTCCTCATTTCAGCATTTTACCTCTGAGGAAGTTTCAAAGACCTTTTAACTGTTGATATAAAACATGGTACAGGTGAATTAAATTCTTGTCTCTTGCAGAACGCTGCAAATATTATTGCTGAGCCACTTTCTAACCTTTTTAAACTTTTATTATTCCTGAGGTTTGGAAGACCACTCTATTACTTCCACTTTTTAAATGTGTTGATCCTTGTGATTTAAACAATAACATACACATCATTATTGGCATTATTGTCTTGTGAAAATATTTGAAAAAATCATTAACCAGCAGTTGTGTTACTTTTTAGATAGACATTGTAGTTTGACAGCATATCAATCTTGTCACATCCAGCCCAGTGTGGGCCAGGATGGGAACCCCTTAATTTTGAGTTGCTTCTCTGTGTGTCCTTATTTAGATTTCTATCCTCTGTGTGTTGTTTTGTTTCTGGTCAAATGCCCATATCAAATGTCCTCCCTCAGCCAATAGATCATCCTCTTGTTAATTCCAGTATCCAGGTTTCCTATTGTCCCTCATTTGGTTTAGTATTTAGTTTGTGTTTGTAATTATTCCCCTGTTGTCTGTTTACCGTTACTTGTCATCCCGGTTGTGTCTCAGTTTCCCCGTTATATAGTTTTCCGTATTACCCCTCGTAGCAGTTTTTGTTTAAGTGTTAGCTACCCTAGCTCTCAGGTCCAGGGAGGTGGTCCACCACATAGGGCCCCCCGTCTGAGTGCCGGTTCCCCTAGCTTCCAGGCTAGCATGTCTCCTAGTTCCCAGGCTAGCAGTTCCCCTAGCTCCCAGGCTAGTATTTCTCCTGGCTTCCAGGCTAGATACCCTATCTCCCCGGCCCCTAGGGCTTCTGTCCAGGCCAATAGGGCTCCAGGTCCAGGGTGTTAGCCCGCTTGTTAGAGCTCCCCGTCTGAGTAGTAGGGTCCCTCAGTTTCCTGTTAGACCCCTCATGTCTCGTCTCAGAGATCCCATACCCAGAGTAGGCCTCACAAGATGGCCGCCGACCCTCACAAGATGGCCGCCTCACCTCTGCCTGCTACACGGCAGGTCCCGCCACAGTCTTCAGTGGCCTGCCCGCCGAGACAGACTCCGGCAGCAGTCTGCTCACCGCCACAGTCTTTAGCAGCCTGCTCTCGGCCACAGTCTTTAGCAGCCTGCTCTCGGCCACAGTCTTTAGCAGCCTGCTCTCGGCCACAGTCTTTAGCAGCCTGCTCTCGGCCACAGTCTTTAGCAGCCTGCTCTCAGCCACAGGTTCCAGTGGCCTGCTCACCGCCGCCACAGTCTTCAGCTGCCTGCTTACTGCCGCCACAGTCTTCAGCGGCCTGCTAACCGCCGCCACAGTCTTCAGCGGCCTGCTAACCCCCGCCACAGACTTCAGCGGCCGGCTCTCTGTCGCCACAGTCTTCAGCGGCCTGCTCACCGCCACCACAGTCTTCAGCGGCCGGCTCTCCGCCGCCAAAGTCTTCTTCAGCAGCCTGCTCACCGCCACTGTGGGCCAGGATGTGAATTCCTTCGTTTTGAGTTACTTGCCTGTGTGTCCTTATTTAGATTTCTACCCTGTGTGTTGTTTTGTTTCTAGTTACACTTCCAGGTCACATGCCCATATCACATGTCCTCCCTCAGCCAATAGATTGTCCTCTTGTTACTTCTAGTACCCAGGTGTTTCCTATTGTCCCTCATTTGGTTTATTATTTAGTTTGTGTTTGTAATTATTCCCCTGTTGATTGTTTACCATGTTACTTTATTTGGCCTAAGGCGTTTGTGACATCTGGCGATTAGATAAAAGTTCATAAAGGGCAAGAAGGAGGCTCAGAATTTGTCTTGCTCGGACGACTCTCGTAGCTCGGACGACTCTCGTAGCTCGGACGACTCTCGTAGCTCGGACGACTCTCGTAGCTCGGACGACTCTCGTAGCTCGGACGACTCTCGTAGCTCGGACGACTCTCGTAGCTCGGACGACTCTCGTAGCTCTGACGACTCTCGTAGCTCTGACGACTCTAGTTGTTCTTGGGGAGACACTGGTTGTCTCTCCTCCTTTGGTACTCTATAGCAGTTGGAATGACTGTATTATACCCTCCCCATGGCCACGTAGGGGGAGTATATCCAAAATAGGCATGGAGGAGAGCATTCTTTTCCTTTCTAGTCTCTGTGCCCAACTGTGCTCCTTTCTCGCTGTAGGTGGGCAGCGAGAGCGTAGCAGTGTTCTCCTGCGGGTCTTTTCTTTGGCACGTCATTCTGTCCCAGGTTTGGCGGTTGTTGGTGGATAGAATGGAGACCAGATGCAGGGAGATCATTTTATTTGATTTATTTGTGAACAAAAACAATCAACCTAAGCTGATATCGCTGTAGCTAGATAAGGGTGACTGGTGCCTATAAAAAATTATCACTCACTGTGCATTCATCACAGCATCACACGGAATGAGATTTGACATTGTTTACATAGATTTACCCTTCAAAGGACGATTATAATACAGCTAACTAACGTAGTGTGTCACGGGACATTGTACTCTACATACACATAGGTTTACACCTCCTCAGTAGAAAGCATATTAGTATATAATACTTTACCAAGTAGAGAGATTGAAATAAGCTCTTTACTCCACATACAACAGTAACAGGGAATGAATCCACAATGAGGTGCACCACCTTCTGGAACACCAAATGTCTTATAGCCAACTTGATTACAAACCTCCCATTGGTGTGCGGACCAATTCAACTATAATCATCATTGCGCATGCGTAATAGGCTCTACCCAAAAGTAACCGGCTACATAATCTAGTGTCCAGAAGGTGGTGTGCCAAACCCATAACATAGTGCACTAAAATACATGAATCATTTATCCAGTTTTTTAAGTTCCATGCCACAACATCCCAATTAGTCACTGGGACAAAGTGACATACAAGCGTTTTTCAAATGCACTTCTGAACACATGTGATTCACACATTGGATGGTGCACCAGTGCTTAGAAATATTTGGGCATCTGGATTGATGATAGGCTCACCTTTAAAATGCATGTTTACTCTTAGTTTAAGGGTTAAAATGGCCATATTTTGTAGGAATTAGTCATGTTTGACATTAAACAATAAAAAACAAATTGTTGAATAAAATTTTTAACCTATCATTGATTATGAAGATATCATCTACATGCATGCCTCTGCGTCTGTGTTAACACCCCTTGATGCTGTGTATCATAGTGCCATTCCATTTATTACAGGAGACAGGTTTAGTACCCGTCATTGCATCCTTTATCAAAGTAAACTGTCTTAAACATCTCACAGAGCAATGCAATTAGCATTTTTTATGAAGCTCTTTTGCACAAACTACCACCTATTAATTACATTTTAACTCTTAGATTGATGGGCTACCAGACCCAGGCTCAGGAATGGCTTTCACTAGAGATCCCTAAGATCTCCACCTAATTGGGTTAAACCTTTTTACTTTCTTTGATGCTTACATATGGAATGAGTTAGAATGTACTTTTACATTGGAGGAACTGATGCCTTAAGGGCATTTTAGAAATGTACTTGTAGATAATTGTATTACTGACTGTTGATGGTTCAGGGCTACAACTAAACTGTGTCATGTCTGGGATTCCCCGAGGAGAGGTTTGAGAATCACTGACCTACTCAGGTCATTGCTACAAATGAGAGTCTGTTCTCAGTCAACTTACATGTTACAGTATGGCAGCTTATCCAGTCACCTGTAAGTGGTGTTGTGTGCTGCTGTGTCAACCTTTAAGGTCATTTACCAGATTCTCCATGTGTCATATAAACAATCATTTGAGGCACAACCCAAACCATCAGCAAATTCATCAAATCTTACTTTGTAGAATCACAGATACCCACATACTGTATGTTATAATGTGCTAGAAATACGAGATGGGATCCTACACATTTTTACTATTCATAATTTCTTTAAATATTACTAATAATATATTTTTTCAATTATTTTTATTGATGGGACAGAAGAAAGCAGAAGCTAGGGAGAGGAATTCCACAGGCAGTTGTCCGCTCGAACCCCCGTCACTTAGACTGCTACACCAAACTCAGCCACAACTTTTGACTATTTTAATACACATATGTCCAAATACATGTTGTCATATTGGAGATGTTGATGGTGTTGTGAGGAGAGATTGGAGACCAGAGCAGGAAGGAGCGTTCTTGATTTTTAATGAACATGAGAGTGAAGAGGACAAACTGGTCATACATAGTTCATTGGAACTGCACAACATATATATATATATATAGTTACAATGCTTTAACGCGGCATAGGACGCAAATACTCTATATAACGTACGCCTGGTTCTGACAATGAAACATACATATTGTACGACACATAATGAGGTGAAGGCTCAATCAAATATGTACATTCTTACGCATAAACATCTGAGGTATAACTTGGAACATTCCCCTCTCTTCTTCTCTCCTCCATGACAGGAGCAGAATCACAATAATCTGCGCCGACCATCCAGAACGCTGGGACTAAATAGGCATCTTGATTACTCATTACGCACAGGCGTGGGTATTTACCTAATGCACCATTCATGCGCAATGAGTAACCAAGTTCCTACCACTCTCCCAGCGCCCAGAGGTTGGCGCATTAACAAAAACACATACACTCTACAAAATAATAATAATAATAAATACATTTATTTTATATAGCACCTTTAAAAGTTGCTTTCTCAAAGTGCTTAACAGGCATACATAATAACAGAGAAATAACACACTAAAAACACATGAAACCATAAATACCTATATCATGCCACGATACATAAAACATCCATACAGTTTGTGACACATGTAGTCCACTAAAATATAGGAAAATACAATATGTAACCTCAAAATAAAGCTGACAACATAGAATAAAGGGGGACACCGGTCACATGATTATCAATTTAAAATACCTTTCTAGCTGAAAAGTTCCATCTTGCAAACCTTGGTTTACAAGACACAATAAGAATGACAACTCATTCTAGCCAATTGATTTGCAGAAAGAAGTGCATCCCCTTGCAAGAGTTTGTTGTAGCGCTGTACGCTTTTGAATCCAGACCACACGTGCCCCTGGCATCTGGGCTTTGAGCTGTCTGTGCCTTCCTCTCTGTCTCCATCCACATACCTGTCTCACTAGCCTATGCTTCCTACTGTCCAGTCATTAATCCATTTAATCTCAATGCTCACAAAAGTGACAGAATGAAAATCAATACTGACAAAGCTCTAAAAGTGTTGATTTTTTTATTTTATTTTTTAGATATGTACATGCCTAAGAAAAGTTGGGAATTAAATGGGTTAAGGATAATGTGTACTGTGGTAGTCCTATGTTCAGTGTCCCTCTTTAAGCTCAACAAGAAAACGACTCACAGTAGTCCATTTGTAATTGCCTGCACTGATGTAAGCCTTTTCTAAAGACTAACTTTGAACGTTGCACAACATGCAGCGAAGCCACTGTAAGCTACTGGTGAGATGGCAATGAAATGCCATATTCAATGAATATAATTGTTTTTTTTATATTTTAACGAAAATGTTTCTAATGTTTTCACTGCCATTGTTTTAATTAAAAAACGCTATAAAAATATGCCGTATAAATATTTGCTTTATTTGCTTGAAGGATACATTTTAAGTGACAGAATATAATTATTTCGGTTTTAAGTGATTTTATAACATTATTTTAAAGTTCAATTCATGTGAAACACATTTCTTCTGGAGAGGTTATGAACCATTTAAAAACATAATTTAATTACAATTTGTGGTATTTCATAAATATAATTTATTAAATTATAATGATGTAATGGAAAAGTACCAGAAGCCAGCCTTAAGGTGTTTCTTGTGTTTATCATGTCTTCATTAAAACTTTCCACATGAAACACATACAGAAAAGTTTCATCTCTCACCTCACATCTACAGCATCCTCCATGACAGTCATATCAGTCTTGCACTTGGCTGAAGGGTTGATTGCCAGCTCAGCCGGTGGAATGACAAAGCTTTTACTCAAAGGTAACCACATTCCTTCCCCCAATGTGTATGTGAATCTGAGGAGGAAGGAGACAAGGATTTTTTTATGTCACAGTCCTAATGGAGCAACAACATTGGAAATGCAGTGCGAACGGTATCATTTGAAAAATGTTTTTTTCCTCCCCAGAATTGGTAAAGCTGTAGAACATCCACATATTTCTAGTCAGTTCTTTTGCAAAAATGCAATAATCTAAAATCTACTTTCCTCCCATTTCTGGGACTGCAAAAAAAAGCAAATAGAATATGTAAAACAAACTACAGTATATTCCACTTTTGGGCTGCAAGCATCTGCAATTCATATTTTCGCTCGATGACACCCCCGAATCTGTAACAGATATGGAATGGCTAGTCAGCTATTCAGGAAGCATTTTAATCACACTGTACCTCACACACTTTGAGATCTGAAGTAGGGCTTTCTCTCTAAAGGGCCAAGGCTTTTGTGGGGTGATGGTTACGGTGCTTCATTGGTGACAGTTATGACTGCGTACAGAGGACCACCGGTTTAATTTCGGATGCGGCGGATGTATCGAGACAGTTACATATCACCATGCTGGCTTCAAAGGGACCTTGCCAGTGCTACTCTATTGGTGAAGTGAACATGTCCACTATAGGACTTGAATCAACACATTAATTTCATAACCCAATTATATAAAACACAGTCCATATTTGGAACAAAATTAAGGGACACTAACATGAAACCATTGTTGTTCCTTTTAGTAACAACCCCTTGTATGTCATTTTCAATAATGACTTTGGTCATCAGAAAAGTTTGGTGATCCAAGCCATAATGGTCTATATCTAGAAGAAGCCTTCTTTGGGCAATGTTGGAAAAGCTAAGACATTCCTAAAAAGAAAAATATTAATTAATAAAAGACTTTACAAAGTCAAACAAATCTGTACCTCAGTCGAAACACCTTCCGGTATGTCAATCTCCCTTTAGAAAAACAACTATTCCCAATGTGTCACACAAAAAATGCCTAAAACAGAAAACAAGCGCATTTACTGGTACATCTTCATATTACTGACTGTCACAACTTTTTAATCTGCCCCGCAAAGCTAATGTCTATCTCCTAGCAAGCACATTTTACTCTGAAGAATATTAAATCCATTTCAAACCACCATTCTTTTATCTCTTCTTCTCTGATGCTAGCTGACTAAAGAAAAAGGCTTTTGTTAACAGGAAATTTAGCTAGCATATTTACTCATCTGACTTCAATTCAAACTACTCATATCAATTGTGGTTAGTAAAATGTGCTGAAAAGGCTAATACTATTGCATACCTATGGTGTTGTAATATAGGAGTGCAGTAATTTCTTGACTTATGACTAGATTTAAAACTTCATCATTGATGAATCCGACTTTGACTTCCAAAACATTGGTGACTCATACATAATATTAGTTCCATTTTATGCTCAATGTTCAATAGGTAAACATTTGTGCTCCACCCGACACACAAAGCCTACTGTACATGAGAAGCTGAGCTGCGGAGGAGTGTGGTCAGACAGCAGACAGGATCGGCTCTGGCAACACCTCTGATCCCATACATCACACTGGGGACTCTATCTTCCCTGTAGCTAAAAGTCTACTGAGTGTTCTGATTATAAATAGAAGCTGCCTTATAACATTTAAACCAATACATTTGAGTTTAATAATAGACTACCTACAGTAGTGAGAGTATGATTTAACTGTATGTTTAAAAAATATATAATCAACAGTCTACCTAGGGCACTGTACTCTCTCATTGCTGTTCTGATAAGTCTCTCATTTAATCTTTGAGAATAGATTTAATTCTTAAAATATGACCATTTTCAATAATTGTGTCTTTCTCTTGCATGTGACACTTATGACGCATATCACACATGATTTAGGCTATCCTGTACACAACTTGAGGACATGAATGTTAACTATTTGTTTAGGCTAAACCTTGTTCACTCATGTGCCCACTGGGGCCTAGGATGTATTTATTCAGCAAGCCAAAACATTTTAGTTTCTAATGGGGTAGTCAAGTACTGTAGGTCACTCCCAGTTTCATTCAGTTTGACAAAACCTGTTAACCTAATCAGGGCCAGAAGTGTATCCAATCTGTAAAACTATTTAGTGCCACATTGGGAATGAAAGAAACACATTGCAAAACTATTTAGTGACAACATACACTATTTTCCTATATAATATAAACCCTAAGCGCTATTTGAACTGACTGATTGATTTACAGATATTTCTCTAAAAGGTACCAGAAAACATGTCAACAACAAAGCAGTTTTTTTTCAAGTTTTTGACCTATTGATGATTTAATTAATTCTCTGCCTCCGGATTATGAACCGGTTGTTAATATGGATGTGTACAAATGGCATTTACATGCTGTGACAGAGACAATGTACATCTGCTTAGACTGTTCATATTTCTGTTTGGGAAGACTCAAAAATCTATGGAAACACTGTATAAACAGCTATATGTCTCTGCAATGATCATTTCTTTGGCTCATGAGTCTGCAAGCTGTAATGTCCAGCCCAGTGAGGGCTGGCGTTACCATGAACTAAGACTGGACTCACATATATAGAATAGTATATATATATATAAACATATACATATATATATATACATATATATACAGTACCTTGCGAAAGTATTCGGCCCACTTGAACTTTTAGACCTTTTGCCACATTTCAGGCTTCAAACATAAAGATATAAAACTGTAACTTTTTGTAAAGAATCAACAACAATTGGGACACAATCATGAAGTGGAACGAAATTTATTGGATATTTCAAACTTTTTTAACAAATAAAAAACGTAAAAACTGGGCGTGCAAAATTATTCAGCTTGGGGTATGTCTCTATCAGTTTTGCACATCGAGAGACTGACATTTTTGCCCATTCCTCCTTGCAAAACAGCTCGAGCTCAGTGAGGTTGGATGGAGAGTGTTTGTGAACAGCAGTTTTCAGTTTTTTCCACAGATTCTCGATTGGATTCAGGTCTGGACTTTGACTTGGCCATTCTAAAACTTGGATATGTTTATTTGTGAACCATTCCATTGTAGATTTTGCTTTATGTTTTGGATCATTGTCTTGTTGGAAGACAAATCTCAGTCCCAGTCTCAGGTCTTTTGCAGACTCCATCAGGTTTTCTACCAGAAGGGTCCTGTATTTGGCTCTATCCATCTTGCCATCAATTTTAGCCATCTTCCCTGTCCCTGCTGAAAAGAAGCAGGCTCAAACCATGATGCTGCCACCACCATGTTTGACAGTGGGGATGGTGTGTTCAGGGTGAGGAGATGTGTTGCTTTTACGCCAAACATAACGTTTTGCATTGTTGCCAAAAAATTTGATTTCGGTTTTGGTTTCATCTGACCAGAGCACCTTCTTCCACATGTTTGGTGTGTCTCCCAGGTGGCTTGTGGCAAACTTTAAACAACACTTTTTATGTATATCTTTCAGAAATGTTTTTCTTCTTGCCAATCTTCCATAAAGGCCAGATTTATGCAGTATACGACTGATTGTTGTCCTATGGAAAGACTCGCCCACCTCAGCTGTAGATCTCTGCAGTTCATCCAGAGGGATCATGGGCCTCTTGGCTGCATCTCTGATCAGTCTTCTATTTGTATGAGCTGAAAGTTTAGAGGGACGGCCGGGTCTTGGTAGATTTGCAGTGGTCTGATACTCTTTCCATTTCCATATTATCGCTAGCACAGTGCTCCTTGGGATCAGTCTGTGGCACTGCTGAGGTGTGATGGAGGCCCAGGATGCTTCGATAGCGGCCTTAAGCTCATCCAGAGTGTTGGGTCTTGCGTCTCTCATCTTCCTCTTCACAATATCCCACAGATTCTCTATGGGGTTCAGGTCAGGAGAGTTGGCAGGCCAATTGGGCACAGTAATACCATGGTCAGTAAACCATTTACCAGTGGTTTTGGCACTGTGAGCAGGTGCCAGGTCATGCTGAAAAATGAAATCTCCATTTTCAGCAGATGGAAGCATGAAATGCTCCAAAATCTCCTGATAGCTAGCTGCATTGACACTGCCCTTGATAAAACACAGTGGACCGACACCAGCAGCTGACATTGCACCCCAGACCATCACTGGCTGTGGGTACTTTGGCATTTCCTTCTTCCCAGTCTTCCTCCAGACTCTGGCACCTTGATTTCCGAATGACATGCACAATTTGTTGTTGTTTTGTTGTGCTGCTTCTCTGTAGCCCAGTTTAGGCGCTTCTGCCGCTGTTTCTGGTTCAAAAGTGGCTTGACCTGGGGAATGCGGGACCTGTAGCCCATTTCCTGCACACGCCTGAGCACGGTGGCTCTGGATGTTTGTACTCCAGACTCAGTCCACTGCTTCCGCAGGTCATCTAAGGTCTGGAATCGGTCCTTCTCCACAATCTTCCTCAGGGTCCGGTCACCTCTTGTCGTTGTGCAGCGGTTTTTGCCACACTTTTTCCTTCCCACAGACTTCCCACTGAGGTGCCTTGATACAGCACTCTGGGAACAGCCTATTTGTTCAGAATTTTTTTTCTGTGTCTTACCCTCTTGCTTGAGGGTGTCAATGATGGCCTTCTGGACAGCAGTCAGGTCGGCAGTCTTACCCATGATTGCGGTTTTGAGTATTGAAATAGGCTGGGAGTTTTTAAAAGCCTCAGGAATCTTTTGCAGGTGTTTAGAGTTAATTAGTTGATTCAGATGATTAGGTTAATAGCTCGTTTAGAGACCCTTTTCATGATATGCTAATTCTTTGAGATGGAGATTTTGGGTTTTCATGAGCTGTATGCCAAAAAATATCAGTATTAAAACAATAAATGACCTGAAATATTTCAGTTGGTGTGCAATGAATCTAAAATATATGAAAGTTTAATTTTTATCATTACATTATGGAAAATAATGAACTTTATCACAATATGCTAATTTCTTGAGAAGGACCTGTGTATATATATATATATTATATATATATATATATATTATATATATATAATCTTTGTGTCAGCCATTTGTGTTTATATTCAGTGCTATTGCTTGGTGTTTTAGTTTTGTTTAAAATCAGGTGATGTTTTAATGAAGGTCACAACCTCTTTCTGATTTGGGCATCTGTTTTGGATAGGGTTTAGCTAAGATTGTCTTGGTATCTTGTAGATCTGTTTGATTAATGATTGCCTTCACCCGTGTCCCATTATCTAGTTAAAGTTGTGTTATATGAAGCTGCCCGGATCAGAGAGAAACTGTCGATCATTGTTTGTTACCTTGGGTTTAATTTTGAAGTCTATCCAGGAGCAACAGTACGCAGGTTTGTGACAAGTGAGTCCCTATTAGTTAAGAAATTTAGGCGTACGGACTATATGTGTTTGCTTTCAGTTTCGTGCCACTGTTTGTAAGAGCGTGCTTATGCTACGATCTGCGCCTATGATTGAAGAGTAGTGTTTTAGCAGCTGTAGTAATACTCCGTTGTGCACTCGCTAATAGGCGTACCCTGCAAACCTATTATTGTAGGTTCCTGGAATAATCAACAAGTAAAAACCATAAACAACCACATATCTGCCTTGGATTCCCTCTCTCTCCATTACACCACCATACACTGTGACAAACGAATGGCAGAAGCAAGAGGCAACTGGATTTGTTAAAAGTCATGAAAGTATAAAACCAAGGAAAAGTAGCTAGCTAGATTTCTTTTAAGATATTTGACTTTGTGTTTGCTGAACTATTTAACAGCCTCACATTTTTGACATTTTCGTTGTGTGCATTAGTTGCCTATACTTTGCTAATGTGTGTTTGTCTAAGATTGGTTGATGTATTTTGAGGCATTTGTTATGCATTAGCTCAGAACATCATTGTGATGCTTTTTCGATAGGGAAATACAATTAAACCTGAGTTTTGCTTCAGTGTTTTTAGAAATTTTGGTTTAATGAAGTATTTGGCTCCCTCATGACAATTGAAAGCATACTGTATCCAGAGTCGTCTGTAATAGGCTATAGACTCGTCCAAATTTTTACTTACTAATATTGGACAGAGAAAAATATATATTTTTTTAACTATCATTGATCAATACTTTTACACATGTATAGAAACATATCTGACAATGATTTGTGATTTTCAATCAATAGTTCACATACTGTACCAAACCAGTCAAATTTAAAAGATAACCAATTCACTTCAATGGAGAAATAACGCATTAACAACTTATACAACGATACCTAACTAAGACCTTGCTAATTACAAGTGCTCCCAACAGATCAAAAAAAATTAACAACACAATTCTGGAGAGAATTTGAAAGTCTGAAGTTGGGATTCTTCCACATCCAAACTAAGCTCAAGTCAAACTGTTTTTGAGTCGATGAACACTGTACATGTTGTGTTCTGCATAAGAAATGCCTGTTTGTCTGAAACAGCCTGCTCTTGTTCTTGACACCATATGTAGTCGTATCATTTATTATGCATGCATCATTGTAGCACTAGAAAAGGGACTTTTAGCATTTTTGCAGACTTTACATATTTTACATTCACATTCAATTTACATCTAATGAGGTGCTAACAGCACAAAAAAAGGTCAGTGGATCACAGGCACCGGATCCATTACTAGTCACTTTACATAGGAGTGATTAAACCACTGTAAAAGAGAGCATTTAATTATGTCCCTCCAATTACCTACCCTGCTTCCAACTAGGGTGTTATATGAATCCACCTCCCTTATCTTTACCATTTATTATCATGCACTGAATTCTTCCAAGTGATTATGGGCAGGAAATTCTATTAAAACTGAATTATTCTCCTATTATTTCCCTGGAAGTCATTGTTACCTGGCCCATAATTCTGTTTCCTTATCCAGGGCTTCTCTGGAGTGATCCCCATATGCAACTGGAGGTTATAAACAAGAAATCCCTTCACCAAGCTTCAGGAACAATAGCAATCTAAAGCACCTTACCGCCTTTAAAGAGCAGAGGAAGGATTCGCAAAAGCAAACAGCCAGCCATTAAGTGCAGTGTCTTAATTAATTGCAAAGATGGGACTGCAATTCAAACCAAGCCCTGCCCTGGATTTTTGACAGCTTGCAAGTGTCTTCAACTAATCAAGCTCTACCCTTAGAAATTGAATACTATTTTGAATGATTGCTATTATCCTCTAGGTTACGAAACAATAGAACGTTCCAAATTGAACTGTGTATTCTATTCACGAGTGCAATATTGAATGAATTGTAATACATCAGGGTATGACTTGGCAACTCTGCATCCACTATAAACAACCATTTCGTGCGCACAATTTGAACAGAACAGTTTGAGCACGGTTCAAAGAGGAGCCAGGGACATTCAAATGTAATACGCTTCTGCGCAAAGTCAATTCAAACCTGATGCCAGATAGAATATTGACACAGGGCCCCATGTGGATAAACATTCGAAATAGGAAAACAAATGTTATCAAAGAGCTTCATAGATGTTTGTGTGATAGCTGATCTCAATGACTTACATAGACATTGCTTACAACTCTGAGAGGAACTAAATCATCCATGTGAAAATATAGACCATAGTTTATGTCCCAAATGCCACTCTATTCCCTAACTCCAACATCTACTTATTGAGTTCAATTGGTTCTGGTCTGAGCAGTGGACAGGAATGAGTTACAAGGGGCCTTTCGGAGAGGAGGCTGGGATCCTTGGTGGGAGCTTCGGTAATCAATCATGGTTGCTGTTGTGTTAAGGAGAAATGTTATGATTTAATGTATCGGTTCTCAGTATTCATGGTGAATATCATGGGATGCAAATGCTGTCTGGATCATGCAAGGCTCAAATGTAAAGAAACTCACATTTCCAGTAGTGTAGTGCAGGGTATACCCAGGTATTTGGCGTATACCCACTTCTTTTTCAGTCGGCATTGCATTTTTCCCACTTCTAAATTCCCCTTGATGCGCATAATTTAATAGCTAATCCAATCTCATGTGAATAAAAAAACAGTAAAGACAGTGATGCAGTGATCCATTGATTCCCCCACACGCACGCACAATATTGGGATAGGCGGGTACCGTCAATCTGACAATGCCCAACGCACCGTGGTAAAGATAATTTATTGTTCGATATTTGACAGACTTTCGGACATTCAAACTTCAATAGCATGCAAGTGATATAAGCTGGAAACCTTATTTTACTCTATTAAAAAAAAAAAGACAAGATATTATTCACAGCGTTGTAGGCACTCTGCGCTTAGACAATGCACATCACAAGGGACCGTTTACAAAGTGCATCACCACATTTTGCACACAGGTCATAAATTCAATATCTCCCTGATCACACGACCTAGATAATTCATATCAATGTAGTATCCTTGAAAGGGATTGGCCACACATTGCACACCATTTAGTTTATTTAAAAAACTGTTGTAAACTTTTTAACAAGTTGATATAAGTGCAAATAAGGCTTTGAAATTCAATAGTTTCAAGGTCACATGACCTAGGACTAGGTAGTTCAAATCAAGGTAGTATCTTTCAGAGTGACAGGCCACACATTGCACAGCCTGTATTATTCATAAACAAGTTGATATAAGTGCTAGAAACGCTTGGAAATTCAATAGCTTTGAGGTCACATGACCTAGGTAATTCAAACCAAGGTAGTAAAAACAGCATTGATTGAGCCATTATGCCAGATATTTTTTACATGACTTCAAGTCCAAACATTTACCCCACAGTGTAGGGGATGGCCTTCTGAGATCTACTTGCCAACCTGAAAATCTAATCACATTTGGAAATTGTAAAATGTATACATTTTTGTTACGTATATATAATTTTTAATTAGTCACTAAGGATTAGTTGGACTAAGGAATAGTCACTCAGAACTCATGATTATTTAGTTGTCTCTTCCTATAGTCTGTGGGCCAGTATTAACTGCAAAAACTTCACTTCTGTGGATAATATTAATTTTGTAATGATCCTTTCTCAGTGAAGTTAAGCAGCAAAATTCAAGTGATAATGTGCAGATACTAGGCCTACTGGTCCATTTTGATGTGAATTAATATGCAAAACTAGTCTTACATTTGGCTATGTATTTGAGCTACACTTAGTTAAATATGTGCAATACAGTACAGAGCTCTTGCATTGATTAAGCTATGCTGGCTAAATAGCTACTGACTGACTAGAGCTAGATAGATACAGTACTGACTGAAATATGAACAACTATTTTCTTTACCGTTTCTTTACACTCATTTTCCAATTTAATGCTTTGTTTTGTATGAGTCTTTCTATTCATAAAACAGATGCAGGAGTTAGCTTATACATTACTGTAAAAAGTTGTTTGTCTGGCACATCGTCTGCTGTGTCTTTGAGTCACACGCAATGTGAAGACGAGAGCTGCTGAACAGAATAGTGCATGAACGCGTTGTTGCTACGCGAGGCACATTCATCTCATCTAGATCTTAGCAATGTTCATGCAGAAACTAGAATGAATTGTATTAATCTTTGGGTTTTAGTACAACATCAAGCTCTTTGCTGTGTCTATGTTTAAAAATGTATATTGCGATTCTAAGAAGAACCCAAACAAAGGTATTCACTCAAGGTAGGTGTCCTGTATAAAGTGCACTCCCTTTGAGATGTGTAGGGAGGTATCTCAGTTACTATAAGGAAGTGGAGTCAGAATTTCATTTCAAAATATGGCTCGTGAATACTAATTGATATTGTCGAAGAATGCAGTGTATATTCCTGTAGTTCAGTCAAAACGCTTATACACAGACCAAAATAAATATTTACAGTGAATCAAACATACAGTACACTATATGGCCAAACATGTGGACATCGCTACTAATAGTGGAGGAAGGATAATGGTATGTAGCTGTTTTTCAGGGTTTGGGCTAGGCCCAAAGGGTTATATTAATCCTACAGGAGAAAAATACATTTTAGCCAATTGGGTACTTTCAGATTTGAGGCAACAGTTCAGAGAAGGCACTCTCCTGTTCCAGCATGACTGTGCCCCTCTCAGAAAAGATAGAGTTTGTTGTGGAGGAACTTGAGTGGCGTGCAAAGAGCCCTGACCTCAACCCTATTGAACACCTTTGAGAGGAAATGGAACGGCAATTGAGAGCCGGGCCTTATCGTCCATCAGTACCTAACCTCACAAATGCTATTTTGGCCAAATGAGCAAAAAATTCCCAGAGACACACACCAAAATATTGTGGATTAGCGGCTGTTGTAGCCACAAAGATTGGACCAACTCCACATTAATGCCCATGGTTTTAGAATGGGATGTCTAAAGGGTGTGATGGTCATGTGTCCAGATACTTTTGGCCATATAGTATATTTTAAATATTTGAAGGGGTGGGCCAAAACTGAAATTAAGGTTGAGAATTTTTCTTTAAGTCAGAATATTTTGTTATCATCAGGAATGTGTTAACATGTTTTTTTCATGTTTTATCTAGAAATATCACATAATTCGCACTAAGCAATCAACAAATAATAATTCAGAGCATATTAAGCAACTAAGGATAAACCTTGTTTATGTTCACCCCGACAAACCTCTCACCTATTTGGTTCACTTTGCTGTTAGGATACCAGAGATAGTTTCTGTTACTGGCCCGACACTCAAGACACTGTGACACATCATACAGTAAAACAACAAAACTATTTAACTTTAAATTAATTAAACATTTCATTCAAATGTTAAAATGTACAGTACTATATGTACTCTTCCCTTCCAAGAGAGCAAACTGAAGTTATTATGTCTTATTTTCTCTGTGCATGTAGTTCAACACTGTTTTATACATGTCAACAACAATAAATTGTATGGGAGTTCAGGGAACGTGTGATGAAAGAGGTTTCTCTTTTTAAAACATACCCCCTGCAGATCTGAAATGGTAAAAAAAATCCAGTTTGTTGGGAACATGATTTATTGTTCATGTTGTACAGAATGAGGACATTCAGGTATGCTTTGTGCCATTCATTCCATTAGTTCAGGAGTTGGACAGCTGCAGCTCTATAACCAAGCCCCTGATGATCCCTGGGTATTTACAGATAGCCTTACCACAACGTTAACTTCTGAAAGAGTAATATATCCAAATAAAAACATATGTTCATTAAACATTCATGTGACCATAGGAATTAATGTAGCCTGTATAGAAAATGTAACACACTACTAAAACAATTCCAAATAGCAATAACATGGGACATGTTTAGAACTGTGGGGAACCTCTGGTCTACAAGCTGCAGTCATTAATATTGTTTTTATATTAAATCAAAGCTATAATATTAATTATAAGTCAGCAGCATATCCACTGCTTGTTTGCTTCTTAAGATAAGCAAGTTCAGGTCTGGTTAGTCCCTGAATGGGAGACCAATGCTGCTGGAAGTGATGTTGGAGGGCCAG
This sequence comes from Umbra pygmaea, assembly GCA_016801145.1. NCBI lineage: Eukaryota > Metazoa > Chordata > Actinopteri > Esociformes > Umbridae > Umbra > Umbra pygmaea. Next base: position 38,577 of record JACXGM010000775.1, on the reverse strand, counting down.
TAGGGGGCACTCTTCCCTATGGTCAAAAAATAATTTCCAATGCCCCAGGGCAGTGACGGGGACATCTGCCCTCCATAGGGTGTCGTCTGTTGGATGGGATGTTAAATGGGTGTCCTGACTCTCTGTGGTCACTAAAGATCCCATGGCACTATTCGTAAGAGTAGTGGTGTAAACTCTGGTTTCCTGGACAAATATCCAATCTGGCCCTCATACCATCATGGCAACCTAATCCTCCCCAGCTTTCAATTGGCTCTTTCATTCCCTCCCCCCACTTCTTTCCCAGGCCATTGCTGCAAATGAGAATATGTTCTCAGTCAACTTGCCTGGTAAAATAAAGGTAAACTAAATTAAAGAACCAAGCAAAAAGGGAGGTCTGATATCTATCGATTACAATCAAGCTTTCTGTTTGCATTATAATACATCTGTATATATTTCATTATTACTTTCCTCGGCCAGCAATAATCTGGACAGTTTTCCTATTACACCAATGTCTGGAGAATAATATTTCCTTTGTTGGTAGTATTTCAATTAAAAACTAATCAAACACCCTTTTTGAAGTGAACTGAGTGTTTTCACAAGATTACATTGTCCTTGCCCTAATGTCCATTCCACTGTCTGTGACACTGAACAACAGATTTTGTGGTAATTTGATCGGACTCTTTTCTGTCGTGGTGAATATCACATAGTGCTGTTATTGCAATAGGAAAGAGCATAAATAGCATGTCTCCATCAGCAACATTATTTACTTTTTTAACGGCACTTCTCCTCACATAAGTTGCCAATCACTTTATTAGCTGTACCCAGTAGCTATACCCTAACTATGACATGACTGGATCATACTCATTTGCTCCTAGAATATTCAAAATATTTACAAATTCTAATTTCTTCTCATATTATTGGAAAGGACAGCAATATGAATTTAATATAGTATAACATTTACTTGATATGCTTTCCCACCCCTATGTCTAGCCCATCTGTAAAAGTGACAATATGTCATGCCATATACACATACTGGTATCAGCCATAATCAAATAATGAAACAAAAGTGATCATATTGCTAGAGCCATCCAATGGGTGAATATCAGTAAAATCAGTCAGTGAAATAATATTTCTTAGAAAATGTCATGCTGTTAAAAAAATGTTGGCCTAGAAATGTGAATGAATAATGGATGTATACTGTACATTCTTACCTGAAAATGCGATCAGATGGTTGTTCTCCCATCACCAGATCAAAGCCACGCTGGAAAATAGTATATGGCCAGGGGCTGGTAACAAAAAAGAAATAATATTATGTATATATAATACTATATATATATGTGTATATAATTCTAGAGAAACCACATGCTTATTCAGTTCATTACAACAGTTTTTGTCTACTTTACCCTTGTCTTGCACCATAACCTTAAGCTGGGTGTTTTGGTGAAATAATGCAATTTAAATGTTTGATAAAATACTGTTTCAATATTCACTGTGATTACTTGTCTTTTTTTGTTGTTGTGATGTTGCCCTATTTTTTTCTCCCTTCCCAATTGGTCTTGTCCAATTTTCCCACTAACTCTGCTTTGTCAGCATCTCTACAATTCCTTGTACAGGTGTGGGATGTTGAGGGGCGCTCACATTGTTCATTCAACCACGTCACAGAGCCATTGCTCATCCAATACAGAAGCCTTTAGTCATTTCATGTGTAGGATGATTAACTCACTAACTATACCTCAGTCATTGTATTTTCAGGTGCTTTATCTGCACACAAGGAGTCGCTAGAGAGCGACACGGCAAGGAGATTATCTGAGTTATCTATCCCATCTGGTTGTAAATGTGGTGCTATTGAGCTAGAATTGGTCCCCTAAAAGTCTGTACTATAGTATGTCATGATTTTTGTCTCATTTCATCAAAACCACCCAACTTAAATTTTGAATTTCTTAGCTTACTGAGGTATGACAATGATTCTACTTAGATATGTACATATAAATAGCATATTACACATCTAGGCCAAAATTAGAGGTTTAAAACGTTATTTTGTTAATTGCAAAAGTCACAGACTGCATCTTAAAGGAATCCTTATCACAATTGTATTTGTTCGGATGTCTGACCATTCAATGTAAACACCAAACACAATACTGACTTGGGCCTAAAGAAGAAAATGCTGATTATAAAACCAGTGCATTGAGTAACTCTAACGTGTCATGCAGGATTGTAGGGAGAGACGGAGACAGAAGCGAAGGTAAAGGGAAAAAATAAACAGCATTTTAATATAATAAACATTTTGATAACGTAAATGAGCACCTACAGTGCACATCAACCAGTGGTGGGCTGTATATTTTACACCTTCAGCACTATCTTCCTGTAATTAAACTGCATTCTAAAAACCTCACCATGAAACTATAGGGCTATAGGCTATTGTCAATCGACGTAACCTCCCAATATCCACAGTGACGATAACCTTTATCGATTGGAATAAACTGATTTCCATCAAGAGTGTACCACTATAATGCAGTCTTCCAGGATGCTGCATCACACATAGCCATCACATAGCCCAAATCAATGTCCTTACATCAACCGGTCACATTTATTTAGACAATTATTGGTTAGGCTTGGAGATTTTTCCTGCTTCTTTATTTTGTCCTCAAAGTTGATGTGTTAGAAGCACGAATGATGGGCGAGCGTAAGGATTTGAGCACCTTTGACAAGGGCCAAATTGTGATGGCTAGACAACTGGGTCAGAGCATCTCCAAAACTACAGCTCTTGTTGCTATCAAAAGTGTAAGGAGGGGAAGAAAATTGGTGAACCGGCAAAATGAGTGGCCAAGGCTCATTGATGCACGTGGGGAGTGAAGGCTGGCCCGTGTGGTCCAATCCAACAAATGAGATACTGAAAAGCTGAAATTGCCTAAAGGGTTAATGCTGGTTCTGATAGAAAGGTGTCAGAACAGAATGCATTGCAGTTTGTTGCGTTATGGGGCTGCTGTGTGACTGGCAAAAGGAGGACCTACACAATATCATGCAAGTGAAGCTGATCAGTGTTTATAAACTCAGCAAAAAGGAAAAAAATAAATTCAAGACACTATTTAAAAGATAATTCATAGAAAGGCAAATAACAGATTTTTATTCTTCAGAGTTTAAAAAAGGTTTCCCAAGCTTGTTCAATTACTCAAAAAAAGTATGAACATGACTCATGAAAAACAACAGAAGAAAGGTGCCCAGGGATCTTGCAAACCTGCGTGAATGTGCCTAAGGGCATTAGGTACACCTTGCTAGCACTGGGTTGGACCCCCTCTTGCTTTCAGAACATCCTTAATTCTTCATGGCATAGATTCAACTAGGTGCTGGAAGATTTTGGTCCATATTGACATTACTGCATCACGCAGTTGCTACAGATTTGTCAAAAGTAAAAGTACTTTGCTGAGTTCATCCGTTTTGGGAATTCTTGAAATAAAACCCAAATTACCAGGTAATTGGAGTTTGTTACTACTTATTCACCACAATTAATCTTTGTTTTACGCTTTGTATTAATTTTAATAGATCACTGATTAGTTATGAACTGTCTTTACCGGTCATTTTGGTCTCAATTAGGAACTTCCCAAAACTTGTGAACTCAGCTGCACCCAGAAAAAGTACTTTTACTTGTACTTCTAACACCTCTGTCGATTGGATTGAAATGTGATGACATAGTGGTAATTTAAGTATAATGAACACATTGTGATGTTTAAGTGTGAGATGTGAGCTTTGTGACATGGCACACTATTCTGCTGGAAGTAGCCATTCGAATATGGGCACACTGTGATCATAAAGGAATGGACATGGAGAGAAACAAAATGTATGTAAGTTGTGGAACTTAAACAATGCTCAATTGGTACTAAGGTGCCCAAAGTGTGCCAATTAAATTTCTCCCACACCATTACACCACCACCACCAGCAGCCTGAAGCATTGATACAAGGCAGGATGGATAAATGCTTTCAAGTTGTTTACGGCAATTTGTATTGCGCAGCAGAAATTGAGACCCATCAGACCAGGCAATATTTTTCCAATCTTCTATTGACCAATTTTGGTGGGCCTGTGCAAATTGTAGCCTCAGTTTCCTGTTCTTAGCTGAAAAGAGTGGCACCCATTGTGGTCTTCTGCTGCTGTAGCCCATCGACTTCAATGTTTGACGTGTTGTGCATGCAGAGATGCTCTTCTGCATGCCTTGGTTGTAACGTGTGGGTATTTTAGTTAATGTTGTCTTTCCATCAGTTCAACCCAGTCTTGCCATTCTCCTCTGACCTCTGTTATCAATAAGGCATGTTCGCCCATAGTTCTGCCGCTCACTGGATATTTTCTCTCTTTTGGACTATTGTGTGTAAACCCTAGAGATGATTTTGTGGGAAAATCCAAGTAGATCAGCACTTTCTGAAATATTCAAACCAGCACGTCTGGCACCAACAACAATGGCACATTCAAAATCACTTAAATCACCTTTCGTCCCCATTCTGATGCCTGGTTTGAACTTCAGCAGATCGTCTTGACCATGTCTACATTCCAAAATGTATCGACTAGCTGACACTGTCGTGGCATAATCAAAGCCACTTCAATAATTCTTCCAACTTCAATAAACGATTAGGAGTTTGCAATAATTGAACAGACTTTATTGATTCACATCATAAAAGCTGAGTTCTCATCACACATCCTAATGCACCGCTTTTCCCAAGACAACTGATTCGTTAACTTACTGTTAACTCTTATATAGTGGCCCTAGTGGTTACAATATATTCCTGTGTTCAGTTCTGCCCAACAAATACATCCTGTATGGCTAAACTCAAAACCTATATGTTATGCCCATGTAAGACAATAAACAATGTCCAGTAACTGGCCTATACTCTCTGGCACAGGCAATTAAAATCTCCCATACCACTTGATTGGCTGATTAGAGATTTGTTTTAACGGGCAGCTGAACAGGTGTACCTAATGAAGTGGCTAGACTGAGTGTATATACACAATATTATACATGATAAAAGTATACACATATTCAAGTCAAGTAACCTGGCTTCTGAGATAAAAATAAACAAAATAAATTGAAGAAATACAGTGTAGCAATGGCTAATCCCAACACTGTACGCTCTTCATTACTTAATCACACAAGCATATTTCCCCCCCATTCATCTGTCTGTTAATATGAACAGCAAGTATAGTTTAGTCTCTTTCAGCACCACCAACATTGCCCTAAATATACAACAACAACAAATCCCGGAATCCACCACCCAAAACCTAGCAGATCAAAAGAATCACTATGACAGATGCTGTGGGTAAACACTCCCATAGAAAATGTTTATCCTCAGTCGCCTCGCTTGGATGTGACTTAAGCTTCTGTCTATTTAGCCGAGTTGAGAGTGGACAAGGGAAGAGTGATGGAGAGAGTGACGGAGATGAATAGGCAGCTCGGAGACTTGATTCTGCTACAGTCTAAGAGAACATGTGACAATGAGCTGCTGCCTCTCTGAGTAGACTGTTACTATAGGCAAAAGAGCCACTAAAACCTGATAACGGCAACACGCTGGAGGAGCCAGACATGAAACATTTAAGTCGCCTCGTGTTAAACACTGACTGCGCTGGACAGAGGGCATGATGACCAGAGAGGGGTGGCGATAGCTAGGAATGTGACACCATCCAAACAGAAATAACTAAGAGTCATGTTAATAAATTACATAGGTTACAAATACCATTTATCTTACTACAGGACTCCAAAACGCCATTTTGTAACTTACCCTTGATTTGGACCCCACTCGTTCCGAATGCAGAGATGCTTGTGGACAGGATCCTTCATGTATCCTTCTAAGCAGAGGCAGTCACCTGAAAAGGGAGTAGAATAAACTAAGGGTATTGTTCAAGAACTACACTGAGCACTTAGAAAGGAATGTGAAGTGATGCATTTCATTACTTCAGGAATGAGATTTTGTTCAAAGCACTAGTCAACCCTACATCTCAGCAAATACGTTGGTATGTAACTACTTTGTAATAATCAATGACATTAAGAATCAACTATGAGAAGGGTTGATGCTAGGGCCAGATATGAGCATATTAATAGCTAAGTGTGGTTGTTTGGTTAGATGGTGTGTTTGGAGATGGTAGATTAGCAGTAGCATAGCCCACTCTCACGTGTATGATTGCAAGTTGTATTCCATCAAAAGGCAAAATGTTTTTGCAGTTATTGGTTATGGGACATTTCGGTAGACAGGTGTTTTGGGAATTTCTGTTTTGTAATCTAACCCTAACCTTACCCTCAACTTAACCTATGTGATACATAACATACCTCTACACATTTTAATGTAATTGGTAATGAAAGATTGTTAATAGTGGTGATGAAACCATTACTGATTACGTTCAGGATAATAGAAAAACATAGGACAAACTATCAAAAATATGAAGCAGAAAAATAACCAACTTATTGTGTTAAAGATACATTCCACAATAACGTAATTGCAAAAAATGTTTAGCCCCCTCCCCATTTGAGTCCAGATGTGTATTATATTGTCTATATTATATGCACAATCTAAGCAGAATCATTGTCTTACTGTAGTTAGCTTGAAATCAAACAGTGTTACTTGGCCATTGCAGGCATTCCCTTAAAAGCATCAGGCAGGGAATTCCCAAGAAATGTATGACATATGGTTTGCTAACGTAGGGGAAGTCCCAATGACAGATCTGGCAATCAAACCTAAGCTATACAGTGACAAGTTTGCAGAGCGAGCACAACCTCTTAACACAGGAGAACAAGAGAGAAAATACGAACCTAGAAACTTCAGTGAAATAAACTACAGTAAGTCCCATGCGGGGACCAGATTTAGCTCACATTCTTTAGGACCTAAAGGCCTAAATAGTTCTAAATATCGGCTAAAATTATAGAAGGCATTCTTAAAGACCAACATAATAGGAAAACTTTAAGGAATACTATTAAAATGTGAAGCTATAACATAATAGAAGGGGAGATATCTTGGCACAGAGCATAATTCATGTTATCCAAAATAGGTCTACAGAAACATTATTCCTTGGATATACAGTATGGTTGTTAGATATCACACTTGTTAACCTTTTCATTATGGCATGTCTTCTCTGCATGTCACCTGTTCAACAAGTCACTTCATGATTGCACCGGTTATTTACACTGAGCTGTTTACTGTATGGCACATATTCACTATACGGTAACTGTTCACTACGGAGTAAGCACGGATAGTGTTTAGTAACAGTAATGGTTTACAGATAAAGATGGGGCCATTTCAGACACAGCTGTGCAGCATGGCCATCTCAGGCTAGTTGTTCTCCATCGGCTTCTGATCAGCTGCTGATTAGGGCCATCAGAAACAAGCCAGCTGCTCTTCTCCGCTGATGCCTACGGTCAGCACACAGGAGGAGGGTTGTCGCCCTAACCGGATTCAGCCAGATTGATGGCGGAGCACAATGAGAGCAGGGACCAGGTATACTAGTGGAGACAGACATGCCCTAACTGTTTTCTGCAGTGGAAGGGATTTGTGCAAGGCTGTGGATGGGGGGGGGGGTTGTATTAGCTTGTGGGTTTCACATACAAATGTTAGTGCAAAGGTTAACTGTCACTCAATGCCAGGACAAAGGTAAGCATCTGATTTAGCTGCTTATGTTTTCAGCAGACATTCTGTTGGGGAATATACTGCATAACTAATAATATCTGTTGTACACAAACCCGTTTTTTGGGGATTTAAATGAGTCTAAGCATCAGGTACAGAGACTATTCCAAATAGTAATGTTCAGAGCTCTTTCAGGTCAGATTGAGTTGAATTATGAGTCATTCCATGTCCAACTTTAACAGAGTTAGACGTTTAAATATTTCACTTTTTAAAGCGCATAATGCATGTCTGGTGGCAATGCATCATGCTAAAATGACCATAATTAACCAATCATAATAAAGTGATTTTTGCACAGAAATATGATGCTATTACTTTTAGTGCACATAAAGTAAAAATAGCGTGTTCTAATGTGGCATACTGCTTATTACTGTGTTATTTATGTCTCCATTGACAGAAAGAATAATTATAATAATGAAAGAATGTACTTAGCAATTTAAACAAAATATCTTACTGAACGATGGCATGACCTGTATTTGACACCCTTTACACGGAACTGACCAAACCTTGTTGCCTGGTGCCTATCTATAGGTTTCTTCCTACATTGTGACCTTCCTTATGATTTTTTTATTGGTTACTCTTTACGGTTTCATGCTGGGTGTCTATATAGGTACTTTGTGACAACTGCTGATGTAAAAACAGTATCTGCTGAACACGGTCAAAGGTAAGTGGGTTGCCTGTCTGCCAGAAAAATAGCAGTTACATTTGAATGTATTTAACACATAGTCCAACCTTGTGTGATTCATTGCTTAACTATCACTTAAGACTATGTTAATTGCATATTCATAGTGATGGCAGTTTGAACACACAGGCTCAATAAACCCAGGTTGGAAGTTCTCTCAGTGCATCCTTATTCAAAACACGTATTATTGTTATGCGTGAGTAAAGAGAATTCAGTTAAGTATAGATATTAAATCACCTTTTTAACCCTGTTTTAAATATATGTGGGATCAATCACTTTCAAATACAAATGCTCTGTTCTGGTGAAGAATACAGTATGTAAACCAGTTGCATATATTAAAGTATGATTCAGACTAATGTCCCATATGCTTTACATGAGGAACAAAACACTCAAGTGAAGAGCCGTTATACATGTACAACAACACTCTTAGATGTTATAGTTTTAATATTCACAATCTTTCTCAATGTTTGGAGATCCAAACTTATTGTCACAGCCCATCCACATTTTAATCCATTTTTTTTCTCTGATAAGGATTGAATTGAGCCCGTCTTGCAGCTAGCTTGTGGCTAGAAACATGCAATCTTTCCACACACCGAGAGAAGCCAGACTGTCATTAAGAATGCAGCATGTGAAGAAAAAGAAAAAACAGTGGAATTATTGAAGCATTGCACCTATTCTATATTTCATTTGAAAAGAAAGGGGCTTAAATTATGTATTCAATTTCAAGGTGTCCCAGTGGTAAAACTTTTGATTTGTTTGATTCAATTATGATTCCATCATCAGTACATTGGACACAACAGTCCTTCTTGAATTATAGATGCAAACATGAGGAGAACTCCCCTTCTCCCAAAAGTCAGAAATATGGAATGTGTTTTTATACTATACAGATAATTGCAGAGATACAATCACATTCACCAAGTAGACTGTGTATTGATGCAACACTGTCCATGCTGTCTCAAAATGGCAAAATGCAGACGTTCGTTGTAATGGCCAGCTATTGTATCTGATTAATTCAGTAGTTTGCTTTCTGACACAAGTAGAGGTCAGTTGATCATACCATGGTGTATCATAAATTGCTTTCTGTCTAGACGGTAAAATACTTTGAAGTCAGATTTTGCTGTGCATATCTGTACATAGTTACTGTGTTATGCCTTTGAATGAGATAATTAATCTATAGGGCTGTAAGCAGCTAACACTGTACCATATGTTGGACAGGATAAATTCAAATTGAAGAAAGTTTAACACTGACATTCTCCCACGTGTACGTACTATCGTATTTTTTCAAACAACTCTTTGTGATTATCTTTTGAAGCAAAAAATTATGTTTGAAGGTTTTTTAAATACAGAGAATAACTTAAATCTCTTGCACCCGGCTTTGTTGGAAAAGATTGCATCTTTATTATTGTGACTGGCTTTAGATGTAGTATAATAAAAGTCTGACTGTGTCAACACAAACTTGCTGGGTGTGGGCGGGGAGAAGACAGACGGTTTCGCTGGCAATGCAGAGCTATTGTCAACAACCGACAGCCAGAGGAAGGATATTTAAGGACTAAATATAAAAAGGTGCATGCTCATCTAAAATTTAACCGTTGGCAAGTGATGATAAATCATTTTTAATGAACTAATCTATGGACATTCAACCCAAACAGAAAGTGTAAATGGGTCAGTAAAATTATCAACATTTGTCTTCACTGCACTGCTTTTTTAACAGACTGCTCAGTCACTCACATATGACAACAAAATTATAACATTCCCGTCTGCATGTTTACATACATTTGAGGGCCACTGGTACACTGAAAAAAGTGATTCATTGGATTAACCTTACAAAATTACTTCAACTGGTTAAAAGCTACACAATTTGGTTTTTCCAATCAAAATAACACATTGATCAATACTCAATAGTTTTTTTTTTAGTTGAGACAACCTAATTCTGTAGCTTGTAACCAGTTCAAGTAATTTGTAAGGTTACACTTTTTTCAGTGTATGAATATTAATAAATTATTATAATTCCTATCATCTGGGGAGCTAATGATTTTTTTTATTCAACTGAATTCCCATACACTTATTACTAAAGAAATATGCAAATAGAATTGGTTGGCAGATTTAGTGTGAGTCAGTAGAATGCAGTAGAGTACCTGTCTCTGGATCACACTGGTGTTCACAGGGGTCCAGAATTCGGCGGCCACACAGCTCATTGATCCATGGCCCACTGGCATTCTGCTGGTAGTACAGCAACACCTGGGCCGGGTTTAGCCAGTCAGATGCATCCAGTGAACTGCCTTGGAGCAAAATGAACCTGGACCCTAAGGGAAAAAGTAGTGTTTGTCGGTTTTCAAAAAAAACACTGTGTTTATGTGCCTACCTAGTCAATTAAATGTTCAGTATGTCAGCGTTTCTGTCAACTCTTTCGATTCAACAGTCCATGGAGTACAGGCTGTTATGACAAGTCACAAAAACATTATCCATTTTTGGAGTAGTACTTCTTGGATGAAAACTAAGTCAAGAAGATAGGTGGAACAGAATGTTCCAGCAGATTGTTGCAATATTTTGAAGATGCAAATCATGTTCAGCTGTGGCATAAATGTGATGTTGCCACATGCATCAACCTGAAATTGTATCAGCTTCCCTGTGACATTAAATTAAGTCCGATAACATTCTGTGGTAATTCATGAACGAGTTCTAAATCGATCTAAGTTCCTGCAATTCAGAAGACAAATTCACCCAATCTTTCATCTCTCTTTACAAAGTTGCCTCCCCTGGATGCATTCCGGAATGATAATAAAAATGTAGTACCATAGACTACAGTGGCAGCTAGGAATCAAATCAAAGCTGGGAATGATAGATGAGTAAGGCAAGTCACAGTCCATAATATATCTGGACAGCCAGCTCCCATGATGGCTGAAGAACGCCAATGAGCCAAAAGAACTTGGCCTGCAGTTCCATTCTGCAGGTGCTAGCTACCCTCAAATTCATTAACAAGCCAGGCCGAGCACAGCGGAGGTAGGCCAGAGAAAGACTGATGATACAGTCGGTGGTCACCGTGTCCTGGCCTGATTGTGCTTTGATGCTTTCAGAGCACATCTGCTGTGGTCTCACATGGGAGTACATAGGGGAGAGGGTATGAACCAGCCGGATGGCTTCATCCCCATTTCCCTTTGTCCCTTTGTCTGTGTCCGGGGCTAGCTGGAACGTTTACAGTTATACACCTGGGGGTTTTCAAGAGGGCAGGCACCCCGGCTCTTACCATCTGCGATGAGGTGCTCGGGCACGTGGAGGATGACCCGGACGTTGAGGCCACAGGAGAGGTGCGAGGTGCACACCAAGCCGATCACACAGCTGACAACGCTGATCAAAGTCAGGGTGGTCTTATTGATGGGGCTTCGAGGGGAACCTGCTGGTAAAAAGGAAGACAGACAACAAAGTAGAAGCAGGTGAAGCTGTGACTACACCAGCTGTGTCCAAAATGGGCCCCCTATTACTTTTTAAGTGTGCTAATTTTGACAGGCGCTCACAGGGTTGTAATGGAAAATGATTCCATTTGGGGGAACCCTTAATTCCCTACAGAACCAAGGGATTCGCTTACAAACAAGTCTAAACTTGGCTTCCTGCCCCTAAAAGAGCACTCTGTTTCAAACCAGTGGCTTTTGGGAAACAGGGGCTTGCCAAGCCTTAGTGGTAGGGTGATAAGTGTATCTTTGAAGGCTGCCACTGCCACCTGCCACCATATTTGCTGATGTGAATGAGGGGAAATGAAAGAAAATAGACCAAATGGGGGCAGTTCAGAGGTTGCTCTGTCCTCTTACATCTTTATTCCTGCCAACGGTTTGGTGCAGTCCCACTGATATTCATCCCTCACGCCTTTTAATCGTGAGTGTGAAGTTTCCTACCAATAGACTGCCTAACTGCCTGCCTGCCCCCCCCCCCCACACACGCACACACACACACAGATATGTGCACGCATACACCCCCGCCCATAACAATCTGACCTCTATTTTAGGAACCAATAACAGCCACCGGCTTTGTTGGAAGTTATTCTTTATCCCTATCCAATATTCCTCGATTACTTTCTTTTTTAGCATTCCTAAAAAAACACCCTAATTCAGAACATTGCTTCAGGCTATCCTTACAAACAACAAACGTCTGAGTAATACAAAGACCTAAAGTGTATAACACGTTCAGTCACACAGTGAAATTATTGAGTATTTGTCTTAACCTTCCAATCTTTGCAATTTGCACAAAGCCCCAAACTTGATCCATTAAATGAAACGTACAAGAGAGAATAAAAGGAAAAACATATCTCATGGTTAAGTATCACAATGTATTTTAATAGTATGAAGTAGGTCTTCAGTAACATCACTGTGGGAAACCAAATACAAACTATTTAACAATGATGACACTGATATATCATCAATAAATCTATTATCTTTACTACATGTATGAGCTTTCAATGTATATGCATTTAATATACTATATAAGCTTGTGGGTAAATATATATAAACAAATAAACTGTATTTAATTATAATAAGTTATTGCAAAAGTGGTGAAGTCTTTAACCAGTGAGTAACAACTTTTTCAAGGAATTATTTAAAAATGTAAGCAATCGTACAACATAATAACATCCCAACTTTAATGAGTTGATGTAATAATTTTCTCAGTGGGTACTGGACACAGAACAAAATGCACAACCAATTAAATCACAACCAAGTTAAGGTGCATACAAACACACTGCCACCGAAATCTAAGGTATTGATTTTTTTCACTCAATACCAACAAACAAAATGTATAACCTAACATAAGGTTAACAATCAGCCGCATTTAACCTCCTCACAGATAACTATCCAGGCCAAAGCACCAATGGGACAGCCTGGTGTCCTCAAGGTAACCTCGCGAGGCCACAAAACAGTGTTACCTTACTAAGGTTAAGCATAGACATTAGCAAAGGGAGTTAAGACAAATCTTTAGGTCAAGTTTAATTACACCAACAGTACATCATTTTACAGGTGCTGGTCTCTACTGCCTTGGTGGCAACCAGTAAGTCTCTTAAGCCCTAAACTGCTACATAGGCAATGTTAAGCTCTCTTATGCTCCAAGCCTGTTTGCATTTTGCAATAGCTTTATTTTTAAATCAATATTATGTTTGTGTTATTTTGTCATATGCCTTCTCTGTGCATGTTTGTAATGTGTGTGTAATCATACCAGCATGGCTGTTTTGTCAAAACCAATATGTACACACTGTATTTGCATCCATAACACATTTATGAAATGCATAACCATTTTGAGTGTTTAAAAACAGAAATCTCTGGATGGATTGAGCTACATGGTTGCCGGTGCAGCTGCACAGCCTTTGACAGCCTCTGCTGAGCTTAAGCCAATGTGATAACATGTGGAGCTAATGCAAGTCAGGTTTCAGGCAAGTTTACTCAGCATGTCATCTAGATCTGACATCCAGATTTGAAATCATTGAAATACTTTGAGCATTTGCTTAAGCCCGCCTGAAGAGCCATGTTGATGGGCTTTGCCATTTTGTCACTTCCATGTCCGTCCAAACCAGAGAAATAATACATTCTAACACATATTTTGTTATTTCGTTGCATGGTCAATTGAAATAATACTGTTTATAAATGTCCTAGAATTACTAGATTTGTGTGTGTGTGTGTGTGTGTGTGTGCGCGTGCATGCGTGCGTGTGCGTGTTTGTGTGTGTGTGTTTGTGTGTGTGCGTGTGTGTGTCGGGGAAGTAGGATAGATGGTAACGATGATGTGCAATCTGAATCTTGTCTACAGAATGTTTGCTGGCCACTAGGAGGTGCTCACTCTGGAAGCGGGCTGCTCATTTGACTGTTAAATGAAGCAGGTCTTTGCTGACACCCTGCTCAAGTACTTTGCCCCTCGTGTTACGCCTGAACTGTGTCGGTTATCAGTGCAAATTTACGATAATGGTATTCAGGAGTCTGGGCCATGTTCACAGGCTGAAAGTATTTGGCCTTCAAATGGCAGACACACAAGTCAAGGGCGAAGCAGCTAGCCAGGTTCCTGCTCTGTGACAGCAGTCGTGGGCGATGCTGGCATGTTATCTGTACTCGTAGCTGTCCTCACATACAGTAACCTTGGAAAAATGTAGTTGTTACTGAATTGGAAATATGATTTGTTGGCTCAAATAAGGTATTTAAAAGTAATGAGTGCGTGTGCTTGTCTAGGTGCATGTTCACATTATGTATTTCTGGATGGTGTTTCTCTGTGTTTTTGTGGTGGGACGTGTACTCAACTGAGAGAAGTTGTACATAAAGCCATTTGTTTTGGGATGTTCTTACACGATTAGTTACCGTTATTACGTGACTGGTTGAAGTTATTATATAATTTATAAAAAAGTTGTCACATTACATAACAAATCAAAATATTTCATTACATTTAGAAAAGTGGATATATCTACCTGTGTTTACAACTCAACTAGCCAAAGATAAATTAAGCACTTATTAAGTCCATATTTATTTGGATTAGCTTCAAGATTCAAATAAGGTGTCAAGGAACGTGTAAAAACACTAGTTCTATTTTAAAACCTTACTAATTAAAGGTGTTGGTTAGTTGCATTGTTTTTTTTACACCTGTGCAGATAACAAAAGCATAATTGGCAAAGGTGTTGAGTAGGTTGAGGCTTTCATGCCATGTCTTAGCATGCAGATTTTTGCTGTGTGACAGCTGAAGCATTCGGATCCCCAACCTCCCACTTCTCATTACGGCACATCACAGCACCAAGGACACACACTGAAGCATGCTCAAAACACACTGGTGACCCCATGCCAGTTCTAATGTCCCAAAACAAAGTGTCCCCCTTCCAAATCAAACATTACAATGCCTGACACGCTACCGCCTCTAGTTTCGGCAGATAGCAAAATGATACAGTCACATGGGCGAGCGCAGAGCACATCGTTTACGGCGGCCATGATCACTGGCAAAGGGAGAATGTCAATGCATGTGATTCAAGCAGCGTGAACACATACATTTGTTTTCCATTCATCTCCTCTGTCGACTACAATGTATTTGTCATTGTCATCATGCGCGTATGGAATCAGATGATGTATGCACAGTATAATATTCCTTCCTTACCCCCTGAGCCCCACGCGCTGTTGGCATTACCGTTTCTCATACCTCGGCTGCGGCGCCTGCTGCGATTGGGGTCAGTGTAAAAGGTCAGCTGAGGTTCGCTGTCCGCCTCCGTGCCTGAGTCCCCATCTGGGTTCAGGAAGGTTGAACCCGCTGCAGAATTCACAACAAAACAAACCTCACATCACCATAGCAATGTTTCTGCTGTCGGCTTCTAGTTTTACTAGGTCATTTCAGGGGGGTCTTTTTTATTGTTTTAATGACAGGACAGTAGGAAGAATAGACAGGTATGTCAGGGACAAAGAGAAGACGGGTACAGACGGTGGGCCGAGCGGGGATCAAGACCCCGGTTGCCAGGGGCCATGCGTGGTCCAGATTCGTGATCGAAATTCCGACACTTTCTATGCTGTTGTTTTTGTGTGGAGATGCATAGAATGCATGTGTGGATGTTGATTTAAGTTAATTGGAGTTATGAAGTGCCGCATGCATCAGTTAGTAATGGCAAATAGAGTTATAAAACCCTGACCTGTGGGAATAACATTATTGATTTTCTTTTCTTCACTTATTCAATAATTTTATGGCCATTTGGACACTTCAGTGTTAATTGAACATAAACATCAACAATTTTGGTCTGGAATTAAATTAATAAAGGGTATGGAATTGATTGTTTACTGGACGTTGAAAATATATTGCTGTATCTAAAAACTGATAGTGAATTGCAGCACTTAACTCGCCTATACAGATAGCAATGCTCTGGTACTGCTAAATGTGACCTGTAAGTAATTAGTGTTTTAAATCATGTTCTGTCAGGGGGTTGATTAAAGCTTTGTGCTACACAATATACCGTATGTTATTGCTTACAGCAGTGTTAGTCATATAGGACATGCAAACACATTGACATGTTGTCAGTTTAGTCTAATATTGTGCAAGTACAGACCATTCATGTTTTAAACCTGTTTTGAGCCTGAATAGTATTTACACTTTCCTTTCAAGCATGGATGGGTATAAAAGGTGATATTCTTGGTTTTAACTGGGTACAACTGGGTACTAAGAATATGAAACATTGGAAAGCAATAATCTTCAAGAATGAATGGATAAATATAACATTTGTATATTTGAAAATGCATGCTGCTACTCAAGATTGACCCAAGAAAGGTTAAACAGCGGATTATTGTTCAACTTTTATACTTTCATTCTTCTACTTCATACATCCAAAAAATTTGATCAGGGAGCTGAACTTGAGGTTTTATTAACCATCTGAACCTTCAGAATATCCTACATAACATAAACAGTTCAACCGTGCATCAGGAACTAATGAATAATGGATTCATGAGCAGTAAGGGTGGGGAAGTATGAAAGTCACAATACCAACAACATTCATCCAATGGTATTCCATCACCATTAATTAAACCAACATGACTCTGACTGGGTCTCAAATGGCACCATATATTGGGCCCTACTGACCAAACGTAGTGCAGTGTATAGTGAATATAGTGCCATTTGGGACAGAAGCTATGTTTACCCAGCCTGGCAAAGCAGAGGACAAATGCTTTCATTATGCTGCATGAGGAAGACTGATCCATGATAAGGCTGGTGCTGGGTGGATTCTGTTCTCTCAACAGGGGATAACACAGTTGTATGAGTCCATATTTTGATTTTAAATCCCCTACCTGTTACACGAATGAAAAACTGTCATGTTCTGGTCCAATGCAAGGAGACAATAAATTTATCAATGTTGACAATCATTATCTCATTGAAATTAACCCTAAGAGGCTTGGTGAAAAAATCTAAAAGGGCAGTTAAACTGAATTAAATAATTGTATAATCAAGGACAAAGGAAATGTACTTTAAAGCATCCATGGAATAAACGACAAATCACATGCAGCAGTTTGAAGAGAATGTGTTAACCTCAACAATTAGACAAGGGGCACAATGTCTAAAGCTCTATGGAAACGGATAAAAGATGGTCTCTTTTAAAAATGTAACAAACGATGTTGCTTCGCACTCGGCATGGACCGGAGGTGCAAACATCTCTTACAACAGATACATGTATTCTGCTTAGAGCTTTTGGATTCCAGCTCTCAAAAAAATTGAAGGGAACTGCGAGAACGAACACTAGAGAAAGCTAAAGAAATGTGACAAAGGGCTTATAGCCACCACAACTGTGGGCCAAGTACACTCGAGTGACTCGAAAATGTGAGTACATAGAGCTGGCGATTGCATGAGAAGTACCGCAGGGCCACTGATAAATATACGAAAGACATTGAATCCAAAAACTATTGTGCCTTTAGACTCAGACATACAGTACATGCCTCTTCAGGCTTCCAAATATTTTGTGGAATAACTTAATGGCAGTATCCCTGCTTTGTGCTATGCAATTACTATGGTATTGGAGACTTTGAGGCTAACAGACCAATTTACTGTTGAAAAGTGCAGTGCCATGGGGCATGGGCTCCTGCGAACATACAACAAAACAGCAAACACACAACAGCTGAGATGAAGACAGACCCAGCTTAAACAAGTGTTTTGCCCTCCATCCAACCTCGCTGTCTGGTTTGCCATACAATTTAAGCAGCACATTTATAGGACACACTCACATTTGATGCAAAAAAGCCCCCATGCCTATACCTAAAGGCTGTTTAAGGTCTGCTGATAATGGCAACAAAAAAATACCTTACATGTGCATGTTTTACCACTCTTATTAAAATGCAAATCCAAACAAAATCACAGTATGAAGAAAACATAACCTCCGGGTTCGGACCTCATTGTAGTTCCTATGTACTGGACTGTGTACACTTTGGTACGTAGAACCACAGAGGGGTTCTTGTAGAGAACAGAAGATGTCACAAGGGGAATCCACTGATTCTCAGTTCTAAACAGTCGATAGGAAATAAAATGGTAATGAAGTTGCAGTTTTTCATCCTTTGTCCTCTGGTGCTCAGAATAAACAAATTGAAGTAGAAGAAAAAATATGCTAATGGTAAATGCTTAATTCTGAAGGCGACAATCTCTTTGTGAGTGGGCAGTAGGGCTGTCAGAGATCGCTTTCAGAGAGGAGAAGACCAAACGCTGCTCAGAACTCTGACAGTGTGAGGCTGTGAGAAACCGAAAGCCGGTGGATCCGTTTGCCGGCATGTTGTGCTCTTATTTTACCATCAAATTAAGATCAAACAGATTGGATCTTTAGCATTTTCTGTCCTGAATGTGATTAGATGATTTATCTTGTGTTTTGCCAAGCAGGCTTCCTTGGAATACCAAGTGAAAATGGAACCAGTGTGTTACGTTTGATTCACTGCTCTCTGTTCTCAAAGTCTATTATTGATAAAAGGGTTTGCTGGGTGGGGGGGGGGCATCTCGCTCAGCTAGCATTGATATAAGTTCTCATTATTGAGCAAAAAGACATTGCAGGTGTGTATCCACCATACGGATGTTCATGATCAGAGTGAAAATAGAATCTATAGGCTCTCTAAAATAGAGACATGGAGTACAATGTAATAGAAAATATAAATGTTTTTTGTACCAAATTAACACTTATCTGAAACCAGAGTCATATTCGGTTCTCAGAATTCACAAAATGAAATGGAAATGGTATTATTACAGATGGGTGACAAAAATGATATTTCACTGCTGTAAAATTACAATAACTGTATAGTTTGCTTACTACAGTGGCACTGATTGCTTAGTGACATGGTTAGCGTGAAATTAATATTTTAACCACACTATAACAACCCAAACGCAGGAATTGCTTTTCTAACCTGAAAATACTACTCGGAAAATTCACAGTAATCAGTCATGGGGAAAACAGTAGGTCGTAATCAGGTTGAACCAAGCAAACTGCTGTCTCATTTCAGACTGGCACGCCAAATGTTTTCAATGAGCTCCATTCCCAGCCTTTTAAAGGACAAAACACACTATGCCAAAGGACAATTGAAAGCAGTGGGCGGGTGGCCATTGTGTCGCCTCTGACCAGAACATTCGAATGCACCGCGGCAGCATTTCTAGTCGTTTGTTGGCCTGGTGTGTTTTTTCCCTTCATTGGCGTGAAAATGGTTAGAATCGGAGCAGAATGGACGGGTGACTCACCTCGGGTTTTGCTGGACAGACGCTGTTTGCGTTGGCTGGTGGAGGTGTTGTGAAGGAGGAGAGTGTTCTGCTGCAAGTGATTGCTGTCGATGGGACTGGTGGCTATGATGTGGTCCTTGTACTTGTTCATTAGGGACAGCTTGGTATTGTCAATCCCTAATGATGACAGAAAGATCGTAATAAAGGAACAAAATGAGTGCAGATTTAGAAATAAGATGAGACGACACCAACAGGAAAAAGCTGCACATATTCTCGAGCTTTAGAATAGCTGAGGGCATAACCAGCCAAATTGCGTTTTTAATGCTAAAAATCTTGAAACATGGTGCAATCTTTCATTTTCTGTGACAACTGAAGAACATTTCATTGTCTAGTGAGCTGGTATTTCTTCTGCCTGCTACCAATAATATCGAGACAGGGTTTACTGGGCTATTTTATGGCATTATCTGAATTAGTTTAGCATTTAATGTAAAATGCATTAAATTATTCTACTTCACTATCCTCCTGGGAGTTTTATTTGGTCCTCGAAACAACATGCAATCTCAAAACCAATCAGCACAATCTACAATGTGATATTTCTTACTCTTGGAAAAAGTATGGCTTGTACTAATTCAAAGTATGTGGGTGTTCCAAACCATTACTGTTCCACATAATATTTCTCTTGGGGACTTGTCAATTCTAAGGTCCATTGATTATGAATAGGGATTTTTCCAAAGCAACTAGATGGTAAATATCCTGTAAAACGATCTGCCTTGCTCAGCTTTTTAACTGCATGATTGTGTTAGTGGAAAATAGTTTTCTGATTTCAAACTAAAAAAGTAGAGACACAGACTAGGTTGTACCATGTCAGATAGTTCCACAGTGAATACTCTCTTCCAAAACAGGTTCTTCATTTATTGCCATGTGAACTCTTATTTGCTTCCTACCAAAAACTACTGGTTACATAGGACAATACATAGAACCTGTTTCACTGTGTATTCTAAATGGAACCCAGAAGTGTTCTATTTCACCAAACCAAAGAACTACCCTATGGGGACTTCTGAGGAACCCTTTTAAAATAAGTAGCTAGGTTTTGAGCATTGTATATTCCCATTAGTGGATAATGTTTAATAGCAGTTTAAACATTTAAAATATATGAATTCTATCTGACCGTATGAAAGACCATTATTCCAGACCAATCTACATGTTTCAAACTTTGAATGGCATTCATAGATTAAACACTGCAAGAGGAGTAGTCAAGCATAGTTCTTACAATAGCATGGCTTCCGTTCAGGGAACATTCTGAAAAGAAAAAAGGCTAATTTGAATAGGACATTTTGGTTTAAAGAACATTGAATGTCACTGAACACTCAATCTGCTGCTATTTTTGGTATTGTTTCCCCTCATATTGGGGGAGACATGTCAGAATTTGCTATAGCTAGTTATAAGACATATATAAGTAGAGCATTTGAAAGATATCCTTCAGCAAGGTCGCATAGATGATTTAGCTGTTTAGTAAAACACCCATGTGTCGACCATGGCCACAGTCATTACGCGATTAGCACTTTAGTCCTGTGTAATATCCATTACACTTACTGCAGCAGTAAACTGCATGATACTACATAATTCCTACACTGGCAAAAACAAGATTGTTTTTAGGTAAACTCCAGAGGAAATTAATTTGGCTTTACTCAGAGTCTAATTAATCACATTACTAACCATCGATCAATGGGGCAGAGGAAAAATAGGATTTTCCTTCATGCACCAAATAATTCAGTGCTTTCTATATATCCTTGGAGTTTCACCACACTTCATGGTCACAATTCTCAGGCTCCACAAACAGGTTTATGGCTCAAAGCAGTTAGGTTCAGTCCGGGGACACCAGAACGGTCTGTGAGTCAGACCCACTCACCGGGCGTGAGGTCCATGCTGGACTTGTCATTGCAGCCTTGAAGTGAATCCAGTGTGCGCGTCACCTGGCTGCTAAAGTCCTCCCCTCCATTCATGCATTCCCTCTGTAGGTGGTGCCTCAGATCAGTGATGTCATACTCGTAGCCGTCCAGGATGGGCGTCTCTCGGATGCTGAGCGTCCCGGTGGAGTTGTGCCCTTGACCCCTGGAGTTCCTCAGGCTCTCCCTGGCCTGGCCCCCCATCAGCACCGACGGGATGTAGTGGATCTCGTTGGCGGCCTCGGCGCTGGCACTTTTCTGGGGCTGGGGCACGCGGCGGCGTTTGCACCAGCGTCTGCGTGTGTACAGGATGAGCACCAGGCAGAGTATGGAGAGCAGCAAGGCGATCATGCCTCCCTGTGAACAAACAATACAGAGAGAAGACGGGTGAATGATGGCCGCTCTCAACTAAGAAGTCTACAATGTCCCCCGGGCCACGCCGATCGATTTGTCAAAAAGCCACTAGAGCATAGTTCAGGGAAGAAAATATTGATCTCAACATCAATTTAGGGAAAACATCCAACAAACCTTAAAACACATATAGTCACATGGCACAACCTGCAAAACGATGTAGATCTTCAGCAAATATTGTTATATGAGAACATTGATGCTCTAGGAGTTATCACAGGAGAATACAAATCAAAACCATATAGAAAATAGACCCTATAACAAATTATCTATTTGGTTTTAGAGGTTTTAGTGAAACTGTCTCATAAAACCTTTATAATTTTTTAGATTTCAAATCAACTGTGATTGGAATGATGAAAACATTAACAAGACGTGTAAAAATAAAGAAATTTCCTTTGGATTTCTATCAGAATTAAATGCACAGACATAGACCGAATAGAACCAGAGGCATCAACCAAATCGATGAGTGTTCTATTTATTTTATTTCTATGTATTTAATCCTATGAAATGGGCATAATCCAGATCATGTTAAAAACTGGTCCTTGGGGATCTATAGAGTGCTTCACCTGCCTGCAAATGTTTGAAATAGCAAATTTAAAGGCAATTTGCATAAGATGTTTGCTTATTCGACATATTCAAGGACACAACAAGTGACTAATGCAGCAAATCTGTATGCACAATGTTAAACAGTGAGGCTGTACAGAATGTTTACATTTATTTGTAATGATTATCTTTTTTAGTACTTTCAAGGTCATTGAATGATTCCAAACTACCGGTAGTCGAGTTACAATTGATACACTCTAGGCCTGGTTGGTACTGGGAAATGTACTCACTAGTTCCAACTACATGCGATACGACAACTCAATCAATGACTGGTACAGTACATATGCAAACACATTCCTCAGCGGTCAATTGAATTTATGGTAACTTACCAACAACTACAATTAGGTGTGTAAATTTGCATTACAATGCAACACTTTACATGGGTGAGATGTGAAACGCTGTGCCTTACATGAATCAAAGGGGGGGCTGTTTCTTTTTGTAGAGCCATTGATGCCAAACAAAGCATCAACAATGACAGTACTTCAGGCTCTAAAATTAACTTTTTGCCTAAATAATACTGTATCTCTTAACTCATCTATACTAGAAAGTGTATTTGGTGTCAAGAAAACAATGCATTGTGGTAAGATATATTTTTTCGCATGGTGATGCGAGACGTGAAGCAGAGACAACCTTAGCCTAATGACTTTTTCATAAGATGTACTCTACGTTCTGAATCCTATTAACCCACACATAACCCTACCCCATAACCACAACCATTAACCTTTAGCTCAAAACCTAACCTCAAAAACCTTAACACCCAAATGAATTTTAACTATAACCATAGACCATAACTCTAACTTTAACCCTTACACTGCCATATAGTGATTTTTAAGTAGATACAACATAAAAATGAAATATAAAATGAGTTCTTCCATGGTCTAAACCAGGGATTCTCAAAACTTTTCTTGGATGTCGCCAGATGCTTAACATTTTACTGTTAACACTAAAGTAGCACGCCTGATTTAACTAATTAAATAATTGACCTAGATTTGCCATTTCAAGGTTAAATCAGAGCAGGGCAGCCCAACCTGTTACTGGAGATCATAGCATCAACCCCAATTAGAACACCTGGATCCAATAATTAGCTAGATTAAAGCTATCATGTCACTCACCACCAGGGTTATGGAGAAAATCTACAGGACACTAGATCTCCATGAACCGGGTTGGGCAGCCCTTTTGCTATGGGCTTGAAGAGAGGTTTGGAAAACTCTGGTCTAAGGTTTCAGATAAATATTCTGTGTTTAATGCCTACAAAGAATATTATGACAACAATTAAATCAAATGTGACAATTTTATGAAGATAATTTTGTACAAGGCTCCAGGTTTTAATTTTGACATTGACAAAAATGAATCGGTTAAATCCCCATTACATTCAGAGCACAATGGGGTTTTATTGGAATGGGTTATTATTAATTACATAAACTTAAATCTTTTAATTCAATTCAGAATATTTAATAAAAGCTTATATTCCATGAAGGCTGACACTTATCTTGGTCACATTCAAGTCTTCTGTATTGCAAGACATGATTAATCGATCATTATAGATGTTCTTGAGTGATGCAGAATATTATATTGAAAGTCCTGAAAATGAAATAAATTAGTAATCAAGTCTTTACATTTAATTTATTGTTAATATAAGAACTAGATTTGTTTAAAATAACCAAAAACATCCTAGGTTTTGACATTCTGAGTAGTAATATCTAGCCTTAATAATATCATTGTCTAGGGTAGTTTATTGTCCTTTGCTGAAAAAGTTATGTAAATGTGTGACACACTAATTTGATGTAGTGACAGTAACACAACTGTGTCATTAATCACTAATAATAATAAGCAAAACAATTTTCAATATCCCCATTGGACCTGCAATACCCCACCCTCCCTTCCTTCCTTCCTTCCTTCCTTCCTTCCTTCCTTCCTTCCTTCCTTCCTCCCCTCCTTCCTTCCTTCCTTCCTTCCTCCCCTCCTTCCTTCCTTCCTTCCTTCCTTCCTTCCTCCCCTCCTTTCTCATGATAGCAATTAGCAAGACATGTCCTCTTAACCTGTATATCATAGTTATGGATCGTTACTTGTGCAGCTTCAACTGAACCCTTGTTTAACTGAGCTGGTCTCGGTGAGATCTCTCATTCATGAATTGTAGCGAGCTGCACGTTTTGAATTGTGCTTGGAGTAATGAGTAGGTCACTGCATGTTTGCTTCCCAGATGGACCTTATTTGATTAGGTAGACATTTTTGGAGTAAATAATAGTGGGAAGAGAGACTTGTCTTTCCATTCTAGGGACAGAACAGGCAAGGTATTATAAGCCCATTAAACCAGTTAAAGTGCCACTGTAGGTCTGGGATGACACCCAAAGTATAAACTTTGATAATATTGTAAAGAAAGTTATTTGGTGTAGCAAGGTTGTCTAGTGTTTAGGGCAACTGACTGGTGTTCATAAGGCCCTGGGTTCAATACCCCAGCTTTGTTGTTCTGTCCATGAGCAGGACAGTTAACCCTGCTTGCTCCCAGGTAACAAACTGCAAATAACAAATGGTTACATGTCTGGGTAAATAACATTAACAATAAATTTGTAGACCAGTGGTTCCTAGCACTCTTAGCCCCAGCAGTGCACAATTTGTTCTCACCCTGACAACACCTCCATTTCAACTTATTGATAAATAGAGGAGCAGTTGAATCAGAAGTTTTTACAGCAACAACACATACTGTTAGGGGTCTTCAAGGACTGGAGTTGGGAAGCACACCTCTAGACAGGTGGCCTTTTGGTTATTGTGTGACGGGTGTCTGAAAGACCCTGGTTCTAATCACGCAACCGCCAAGGTGAACACTCTACGCTTCTGTCCCTGAGAAAGACTCTTAAATCTACCGTAATTGCTTTTCCTTTTGCCTGTAACATTCCCCCCATGTTATTGCTATAAAATAACAATTGGTTCTTAGTCAACTTGGTTCAATAACGGCGAATAAAGGAAATGAGACATATGATGTGGGTCGTGCTGTACCCTTTGAGTATAGCAAGTGACACGGTCTTTTCTGCAAATTTGAATTACTTTATGCATAAAGGAACAAAACAAATGATTACAATCTCCTGTTCAGAAAGAGTTTTACAATCGGCTGTCAACAGAAAAAACATTGACATACAGCATGCTGCTTCAGCAGCGGTCTGCATCTGACTTTTTAATGCCATGCTATCACTTCGTGAGCACTTTGCCTTGAAACTCGATCCCGTTAAACCCCATCTAAAAGAGAAATGTCTCACGCCGCCTGTACATCAGCAGGAAGGAGAAACTTAAATGTATATTGGCAAAAGGAATGAAGTTCAAATATGTAGGTGGAAAAGCAAAACATTTACGACCTCGATTAAATGATGGAGTCTAGATTCTTTATTTTAGGTAAAAGGCCAGTAACCTGTCTAGGAACTTTATACAATGAAAACAGCGAGTGGGTATAGCTGCTGGGCAGTGCATGACCAAAGCTCATGACTTTGAGCAACCGTAGGAAAAATGGAGCATGACAGGTGGCCGCCAATATTTAAACCTCTCCGCACTCTAACCCAATTACGTGCACTCTTCTCCTCGTTCCGCTCCGGCTCCACTGTGCTCACGTACACCGGTTCTGGCCTGTTTGATTTATTTATAATTTCATTAAAAATAATTGATTCTGTTGAATTTGAGCTATATGTGATGTAGCGTGACAAAGTAAATAAATGATGCTATGATTCTGTTGTTTTCATTATTCAATTACATAAAAATGTTTTGGAGTTTATTTTCTCCCTGAGAAGATGTTGAACTTAACAACAGTCCCAGAAATAATATCAAAGACCCACCACCATTTCATAGAAGGTATACATCCTTGTTCAATCCAAATGTTAATGAAAAGTTATTGATTATTGGCATGAAAGGGGCATCAAATTGTACATTTTGTAACTCCTTAGCATGTTACTTTCCAAACCATCTTCATGAATGTATGTTCCAGAAAGATTACAATTTGTTCAATTTTGCTGATGCTCCAATTAATTCATGTATTTATTTCCAATATATGAATGTCTGGACTGGAGTCAATGGAATTATGTTGAACATATTCAACTGACACTCCAGCAGCATAGCCCCCTGTATACCACTGCTGGTTTGCTTCTAAAGCTAAGCAAGGTCAGGCTTGGAAAGTCCCTGAACGGGAGACCAATGTTGCTGGAAATGGTGTTGGATAGCCAGTAGGGGGCACTCTTCCCTCTGGTCTTAAGATTATTCCCAATGTCCCAGAGCAGTAAAGAGGAAACCCTTTTCTCAGATCCCAAAACAATGCAGTCTGTTAAAGTAATTCTAGCATGTGTTTTAAAGTAAGTTTATCTAATGTACATTGAATTGAGTTGAATTGAGGCTTGACTATAGGCAAGGCAAGGCAATTTTATTTATACAGCACATTTCATACAGAGGTGCAATTCAATGTGCTTTACATAAAAACAGTACAAATATAAAATGAATAGAATAAAAAAAAAAAAAAAAAAATGGAATCAACTAGCAGAAGGAATTGAGTAAAAACAATATACAATATACATATACATGTCTGAATGTGGGGTGATTGGTGACCTGTATGTGTTACTTTAGTGTGTGAGCATGAGTCAGAGTAAAGAGAGTGTGATTGTGTCCATTGCGAGTGTGTGTGGTTCAGTGTGAACATGTGTGTGCATAAGGCTTTAAAGGTGCATATCAAGGTAGAGAAAAAACATTTGCGTTAGCTTAAGAGTCAGATGCCCTGAGGGTAGACCTTTCCTGCAGTCTCTCTGTCCTGGCTAGGATGCTCATGTACCATCTCTGTCTGGTAGTTGTTACCAGCTGTGAACAGCTCATAGCTCAGGTAGCTAAGATAACGTCCAGTGTAACTGTTGTGTTGAATGGGTAAATAGAAAAGGCTTTACACTGACTGTACAAAATAAACACAGCTCTGGAAAATATTTAAGAGATCACTGCAAATTATTATTAAATTAGATCAAGAGGAAGATGGATGGTAAAAAGCCATCAAAACTCTGCACGAGGAGTGGAATAAAGTCACCCAGCATCAGCTAACAGAGACAAATGGGTTAGCGGTGGTCTATTAATTTTTATCCAGATCTGTGAATTTGAATGTTCATGTTCTACAGAATATATCCAAGTGGAAATTGCATAGCTATTTACCATGAAGTGCTTATCTGTAAAATAGTTGACATTCCTGTAAATGTTTAGATTCCATACATACTGTAGCTTATGTATCTTAGTTGTTAAAACATGGGAGGTGAATAAAACTATATGAACTACCTGTACATTGTTCTATATAAGAGTGTCTAAAGTTCATTTTAAGGCAATGAGTTATGATATCTTGAACTTCACACTTTTATGCATTATGTACCTCAGGATTTAATGCTGGGGGGATTTCCATTTCAGTGGTCATAATATACTGCCAGTAATAAACATTTGGAATGGTTCAAGTAGGCTACACATGTTTTGACCTTTTGGAATATTTTGACCACATCCAAATAGCATTGGTTGTCATTGTAATAATGCTAATAATTCTTCTAATCACAGACCTTCAGGCATGTCATGAATGCACTCTATATACTTTAGGTTATATACAGTCGTACGCAAATGTTTAGGCACCCCTGACAATTTACATGATTTTCATTTATAAATATTTGGGTGTTTGGATCAGCAATTTCATGTTGATCTATCATATAACTGAAGGACACAGTATTATTTCAGTAATGAAATTAGGTTTTTTGGATGAACAGAAAATGTGCAATATGCACCAAAATGAAATTAGACAGGTGCATAAATGTGGGCACCCCAACAGAAATATCACATCAATATTTAGTTAAGCCTTTTTTAGCAGAAATAACAGCCTTTAGACACTTCCTATAGCCTGTAATGAATGTCTGGATTCTGGATGAAGGTATGTTGGACCAATCCTCCTTGCAAAACATTTTCAGTTCACTTAGGTTTGATAGTTGCCGAGCATAGACCGCCCGCTTCAAATCATCCCACAGATTTTCAATGATATTCAGGTCGGGGCACTTGGATGGCCATTCCAGAATATTTTACTTGTTCCTCTGCATAAATGCCTGAGTAGCTTTTGTACAGTGTTTTGAGTTGTTGTCTTGTTGAAATGTCCATCCCCGGTCTAACTTCAACTTTGAGACTGATTCCTGTACATTATTCTTAAGTATCTGCTGATATTGAGTGGAATCCATGCAACCCTCAAATTTAACAAGATTCCCAGTACCGGCACTGGCCACACAGCCCCACAGCATGTTGGAACCTCCACCAAATTTTACTGTGGGTAGCAAGTGTTTGTCATTTATGACCAAGTAACTCCATCTTTGTTTCAAAAATGAAGCTGGCTTGTCCAAATGTGCATTTGCATACCTCAAACAACTCTGTTTGTGGTTTGTGTGCATAAAAGGCTTCTTCCCCATCACTCTCCCGTACAGCTTCTCCTTGTGCAAAGTGTGCAGAATTGTTGAATGAGCACAGTGACACCATCTGCAGCAAGATGATGTAGTTCTTTGGAGGTGTTCTGTGGGCTGTTTTTGACCGTTCTCACAATTCTTTGCCCTTATTTTACTTGGCCTGTCACTTCTGGCCTTAACAAAAACTGTGCCTGTGGTCTTCCATTTCCTCACCATGTTCCTCACAGTGGACACTAACAGCTTAAATCTCTGCGATAGCTTTTTGTATCCTTCCCCTAAAACCATAATGTTGAACAATCTTTGTTTTCAGGTAATTTGAGAGTTGGTTTGAGCCCCCCACGTTTCCACTCTTCAGACAAGAGTCAAAGAGAACAACAATTTGAAATTGGCCAACTTATATACCTTTTCTCATGATTGGATGCACATGTCTATGAAGTTCAAGGCTTAATGAGCTCACCAAACCAATTGTGTGTTCCAATTAATCAGTGCTAGGTCATTACAGGTATTCAAATCAACAAAATGACAAGGGTGCCCAAATTTATGCACCTGTTTTTTTTTTAATAAATATTGCTAATTTTCTGTTAACCCTTCAAGGTCTAAGGGGTTTTAGGTCTGCCTGGCACATAGTTTACTTTTTGGTCTCTAGAAAGGTCATATTTTGACCTACAGTGAAGTGCCTTGTGGTTCTTGACTCAGCAGGCCCATGGCTACAAAATGGAGAAATATAATCCAACATCCTGGGTCATTGAATTTTATCTTTTACTTAAAAAAAAGAAAATATGTATTTTTTATTGTTTTTTATATGTAAAAGCATGTAAACTATAATGAATAAGGCTTTTTATTGCTTATTGTCAAGCCCCCAGGGCTCCTGGACCAGTGGGCAAAGTTTGGAGACCATGCAAACAAGTCAACATCAAAATGCTACATCCATTTCTTACTATATTTCTATATATTTTTTGAAATCCCATTCATTTTTCATTTTCTAAAAGTGTTGGTGTTATGCAGGATGATGTCCTACATCATTACAAAGTTGTTATTTTGTCATTTTCACTTCCTACTTCCTGTCTGTAATGTGTTTAGTAAAATAGGTGACCGCCTAGAAAACAATGACAAAACACCTCAACCATAAGAAGAAATGAGGTAGACCATGAGGAGGTGGCCACCTTCGGTACCCCATGGGGTCCAAACCTTAATAGTTAATCAAAATATGTTTCATTCTTCCACAGGTTTTTACCAGAGGGCAGGTTTCCACATCGTAGAATATTGACAGTAAGTCTGAGACAGTCAGCTTATTACACTGATTGGGATCCTTTGGCTGAACAGTTGAGAAACAGTTGTCCCAAAGCAAGGAACTGAACATGTGGTTGAGCTTCAACTTTCCTCTTGCAACTTTCCTCCAAGAATCTACGGTATAAGAGCAGTGGAGGTGGGGGGCTTCAGGGATGCAGTCATCAATATCCTGGGCCAATTATCTCCATGCATCAACTTGGGATTTGAAGGTCAGATTGATCCCTTTGGAATGTCATTGGGCACTTCCACAATGAACCACTACAGAGAATGTGTATGGCAGGGATCCACAAGGAACATGTTCCTGGAACAGAACTCTGCATCAAAGAAGCTCTAAAACTACAGGATCAGACAGCAACGTGAGAAGTTCAGGCCAGTTGTTGAGAAGGCTCATCAGGAGAGCAAGATGACAATGTCCAAGGGCATGCTTGTTAATCAATGGAAGAAAAATTTGAGAATGACACTGTTACCTTATCTTAAAATAAAGAGTCTTAAGTTTAATCTCTATAACTGGAATTAAACTGGCATTACCCAGTACTAGCCAAAGGTGCTTTGTAAGATTGGCACAGACCTAATGTTTTTTATTAATATTAGCGCTATTGTAATGCATTTGAGTGAAGTGTGTGATGAATTCCAAGTGCCTTTTTCACTCCAGCAGTACTCTATGCCTTCAGAAACTGACAGCATTGTACAGATGCCTACAGACCAAATGAGTAAATGTGCAGTTTACAGATCGAGAAGAAAATTGATCATAAATGGGAAAAAGTTATTTTGTTACAATGAAAAAATATTTGTATTAGTAAATGCACTTAAAATCCATGATACAATATGCAGAGATATGATTCAAATATCAACACGTGTTTGTTTTTTGGAGCTCCTGTGATTTAAGTACTGTACATTGTTTAGACAAATTTTTGTCAAGGTGCAGAAAATAGTGTTTTGGAAGAATAGGAAATGACCGTGATGGCCTTTTAGTTGAAATGTATATGCAGTTCTAGAAATGACTGCAATATAGTATTTTTACATATTTAAATATTCTATTATTAATTGTGACATGTACGATATAATGGAGCTGGAAGAAGACACCTCCCTCATTTCCAATTGGAGACCAAATGCTTCGTAAAATATTGATTACAATTTGATTGCTCTGGTTTATTCCAAAAGGTTAAAGAAGGAAATTGATCAAATGATAAATGAGATTCAAACAGGCATTATGAAGGACTATCACATAAGCTTCAACATTCATTTGATCTTGGAACTTATGGATTATTCACCTTGTAATTGACTCAGATAGTTATTCCATTTCTAGACTTCTGTACAGTCTTTGACACAATTGAACATGAATTTCTTATTCAGTCTTGGAAAGTTTTTGGTGAACCTTTGATCAAAGTCATAGACATGTTTAAAACGATATTCAAAGTTCTGTGATATTATACATTAAAACATCCAAAAGTTTTAGTTACACGTGTACAGCAGGGACCAAATTCACCTTTTTAATTTTATGTCCTTTCTCTAGATATTCTGAATAATTCAGATGTACATGGCATATTCATCTTTAGCTAAGACATAAAAATCTCCGAACTGATTGGCACTACTCTTTTTTAAGACAAGTTTCACATCAGATATGCGATTAATATAGTATACTTTATTCTCTGTTGCATCTGGATTCAATTTAATGTGTCTAAATGTGTGTTTGCACGGCAATAAAATATTTTAAAATGTTCCAGTTAAAGATTGTGTTTTAGAATTTGTCTAGCTAGAACATTTATACTGAAATGTAATTGTCGTTCTGGAAGATAAACATCTAAATTAACCAACACTTTTAATGTGCTAAAAATAAGTTTACTGCACAACTCTTCCCTGTGAAATGTTCTTTTGTGAAATTATTTAGACAGAACTGTCAGTAATCAGTCATGGCTCTATCCTAACTGGCATGAAATATGTATTAACTTAATTCTTGATGTATTCGACAATGAGGGTAATATTCTTTAATTATAACAATTTTCCAATACTTTTTAGACAGTTTAATTCTGTGATCAAAGTAACTCCCTGTGGTCTGACTAGACTAATTGAAAAATTATTTGAGATTTGGTGACAGTCACAAAGCTCATCCAGAATGTAGCCTAGGAGATGGTTTCTTGAAATATCTTTTTTGTAACAAATGCATGAGACACATTTGAACTGAAGGCACCAACCCATGAATAACGATAAATAGCTTGGGAACAACAACAACTGGCTCAGGTCTCCACTCAATGATGTGAAATCTGCCAGTTCGAGTAATTCAAAATTTCAGATATTTTGGTGGTAAAATTATCCTTTAATCATTGCTATTGTAGAGGAGTTATATGGGCTATATTTTAGCATTATAATATGGCATTGGAATATACAGAAATGTCCATAATCTATCTTCAGTAATGGTGAAATTATTATTTTCCAAGTAGTTCTGCACAAGAAATATACATGTTTTGTTACCCAGCACAGCCTAAAATACAGGATGGTCACTAAAAGAGAAAGTAAAACACACACACGCTAGTGACCAACTCATTCTCAAGTAAGTATAACATCTGAAGACATGATAGGTTTCATTACATTGCAATGTTTTAAATGTATCATATAATTTAGCTAAATTTAGGATATGTAATTAATTAACAAAATTGTTGATATAAATGTTTCAACATTGCCTAAATGTATTTTGTTTGAAACGGATTTGTTGTTACTGCAATTCACCTAGTTTCCATTTGGAGAATCAATTCTTTAATGTAGTTACCCTTTAAACAGCACATGCAAAAAATATGAATGTTTCCCTGTTAGTTGACATTGTTTGTTTTGTTGGATACTTCAATAAACTGCATACACCCAAATTCAATTGCAAGGACAAGCTACCACATAAAGTGGGCTCCAAAATTACTGGCACCCCTGACTGGCAATGCACAAACAATTCTTTAAAAACATAAACAACACAATAACCGATAAACTCAAAATTCTTTATTAATGTCGCAATGGAACCAACCAAAATAATACAATTATTTAACACAAAAGAGATTTCAACAAAACTTTGAGGTTCCATAATTATTGGCACTCTTTATTCAGTACTAGGATAACACATTTGGAGGGACGCATTTATAGGGATTTTGGACCATGCCTCTATGCAGATCTTTCAAGATCCATACATTCTTGGCTTTGTGTTTATCAACTGCCCTCAAAGGTTTTAGATTGGATTGAGGTCCGGCGACTGAGATGGCTTGGCAGAACATTGATTTTGTTGTCACGTAAACATTTCTGTATGGATCTTGAGGTATGTTTTGGGTCATTGTCTTGTTGGAAAGACCACATACATCCAAGTCCCAGCCTTGTGGCAGAGGCAACCAGATTGTCAGCCGAAATTGCCTGATATGTGGTGGAATTCATGATGCCATCAATCTTGACCAGTACCTGGGGTCCTCTGAAATTAAAACAGACCCAAAACATCACTGACCCACCACCATATTTCACTGTGGGTATGAGGTGCCTCTCCTTGTATATTCCGATGCCAAATACGCCCATGCTGTATCTGACTAAAAACTTTCAATTTTGGTCTACTCTGACCAAGCACCCTCTTTCAGTATATTGACAGATCGCATCCAACTTAAGGTGCATATACTGCCACCTATAGGGAGATATTTTATAATACGGTTAGGGAGGCTAAATGGGGATAGGAACTGGGTGGGGTGCTTGGGGGTGGAAGAAAGAAGGAGGTCGTGCGAAAGGCATTATTTATTTTTCTTAGTAAAACAGGCCTTTATAGTAGGATATAACAGGGAGGCCGGCCTCACACTATAGTGCAGTAGGTGGCAGTATATTCACCTTAAGTTGGATGTGATCTGTCAATATACTGAAAGAAGAAGTAGCAGGTTTGTGCCAGAATTGCAAGCAAAAAATCAAAAATTGCAAACAAGAGAGCTGGCAGCGTAACCGCAAAGCTGATATTGAAATCAAAAGTCTGATCAGTGAGAAAGCAGCAGAAGGAACTGTAAACAAAAATACAAATGATCAAACAAGTTAAAGACCAACAGTTTGTTTGCACGTTAGAAGTTTTACTTTTGACATATTTTTTTTGCTTCTCTGAGTTTTATTTTCTCTCAAATTCACATTTTTGTTTGATATTCAAAAATGTTTGTTTGACAAAATTGGCACAAATCTGATTCCATAAATTTGGTGTGCATAGAAAGCACATCCATGCTGCTTCATATTTGAAAAACAAAAGTTGTGGTGCCCATCCCTGCGTTGAAATACCCACAGCCCAAGATTGTTGGTGGGAGAGACACTGTCAGTTAGCAAACAGCCACATG
Organism: Umbra pygmaea; assembly: GCA_016801145.1. Lineage (NCBI taxonomy): Eukaryota > Metazoa > Chordata > Actinopteri > Esociformes > Umbridae > Umbra > Umbra pygmaea. Next base: position 4,101 of record JACXGM010000775.1, on the reverse strand, counting down.
GCTCACATTATCCATTTTAGCAGAGTAACAAAGCCATTTGTGAGGGATCTTGTTTCCAATCTTCATCTTTTTGCAGTAGTAATCATGTTGAAAAACAACTTCCTTTACTGTTCCTTGTAAACTGACCTTCTGGTTTGCACAAACATTTGTTAACTATTTCCCTCTTCACATTTGCATCCATTATTTCTACTGGAAAATGGGCTCTGTCTGTAGGATATTGGCTGTTTCTAGCTTTGGCTTATTCATCATGTGGTGGTTGCTGTTCTAGGAGAATATGTCTGTTGTCCTCCGTCTCCATTTTGGGCGGTGTTGCTTGGTCGCCATGCAATTTGTTAGTGTTGATATCATGACTCATGGTAGTGCTGCCACGTGTTAACTCTGCTTCAGAACGAGAGCACTAGCTGGTAGTGGATTTGAACATTGATATTAATTTTGGTAGTTTAGATGTGAATTCTTCATTTGCACTTTGCATTCAGCATATCAGTCCCTGTCCTAGCAGACCCTTGTTTGCAAATTTTCCTTTATTGAAATAAACAAATGATATTAGTAGCCAAGTAAAGTCGCCAGAGAGTTGTTGTCTTCAGGTAATCGGGTGTTGCACTACAATTGCCAGCAGGTGTTTGTTTCATCTAAAAGGAATAACCAAGAGATGTTGCCAACCAAAAACAATCAACCCCTGCCAACAATCGGAATATGACCCCTACATCTATGTGCCTGCATAGATTGGCACTATTAGCTAATCTTTGTGTTACAATTTTTAACTACCCTACCCAACCATGCTGATTGGATAAAGCAATTGTAAGCAGCTGAGCTGACACACACTAATCATTGGAAGTCATTGTTTTAAAAATTCCTGCAGAAAACCACAAAAAATGTCACCATCTATAGGCCCTACCCACCTAGGGGACCCCAAAGCAAGGAGTGGGTCCATCAATTATGCCTCTGACCATTAGCTAACACTAGCCAGCTTCTCTGCTACTAATGTTGTTTGCTAACTTGAGATATTTTTCATCATCCAGCACCTAATATTTAATAGCATTGTTTTCCATGTCATCATTCATTCTCAATGCACTTTTAACGACTGTATTTACTTGCTAAATATCCACAGCCAATGTTTGGTACCTTTCTGTAGATTTGTTGACTATTATTGACAGGCATCATGCATGAAACATCACTGCCTCTAGTTATTTCTTTGCAAAAAAAACAGTTTTTAGCCCAGGAGACTCAATCACACTCATTCATGGTTGTATCCTTGTAAGTTTGTGTCTAATTCATTAAGCAGCAAATAGAATGAGAATGCATGATGAAAAAAGAACAAAAGACGTAGGACCCTATCTTACACCCAGCGCAATTGACTTTTTACACAAACGCATGTATCATTCCTATCTTGCACCCGACGCATATGGGACTTTTCCCTCCACAGACGCGCGTCGGTAAATTAGGGAATGAACTTGCGTTCGTTGGGCGGTTCAACGAAAATAAGAGGCGTGTTCCGGTGCAAACGTTCCCTGGTGCTATGTTGCAGTTCACGAAAACAATTCCGCCACTGACCAGGAAAAACCTGGTTAAAAGTCAGTGGCGTGTTATTGATATGCTATTTTAAGGGCGCATGCTTAACCATAATTTAGCGTGTGCACAACACGCATACACTTTGCTCCTCTCATCTACACAAATGCAGCAGTTCTTTATTATTGCAATACGTAATCAGAAGGAAAAATATTACCACACGAGGGAAGTCATTGTGGTGTCAGAAAATGTGAAAAAATAGGTATACATCTAGTTTACACATTTACTCAAATTATAATTCATAGGAATGAATTATTTGCACTGATATACATCAACCTCAAGAGAACCTATTCAATCAACATACAAGTCATTTGAAATGCTAATAGCAAAATCACCCATGTCTTTGCGAATTACTCACGACTCATTTATGGCAACTTTGCCATGAGGATGCCAGCAAGTGCGCAAAATGCTGTTTAATTGAAAACACACACAAACACGCAGTGTAGCCTAATTGAACGTACATTTGGCACACTGAAAATGCACGTCAGGTGTTTGGATAGAACAGGTACACTACTCAAGTCGCAGTATTCTTTGTGGCTTGTTGTGTTTTACGCAACATGTCCATGAATCATGGATGTGTTGATGACATTAATTAGGAAATATTAGAGGACTTCAGGAGACGTGATGTTGAAATGCATGTGCCGTTGCAACTTAACCCAAATGCCCAGAAATTAAAGAATGGTAGAGGAAAGCTTATTTGACAGAACAGTAATCTTGATCTAATGTTAGACTACATTGCAAAAATATTACCATGCATTCATAACCTCGTGATTTAGTGAGAGTGAGTCCAAAACATTAGAAAGTAGGCTGTCTTATGACATTTCTTTATTTCCATTTTGTAAAAAGAAAAATCAATAGGAATCCGCCATTATAATAGCAATCCGCCATGGAACAAGCGCACCTGCTCTGAAAGGGAATGTGAGATGACGCTCTGATTGGTTTATTGCACGTTACGCCTAAACCACACCTATGACTAATGAAGCTACTTTAGACCTACCCATTTTAGATGTGCGTCGGGCGCCATAGTCATTTATCCAGCCGGTAAAATAGCAACAGCGCCCGGGACCCTCCCACAATGTAACTTGCGGTTTGCGTTTGATACTTGCGTTTCAGATCGTTAAAATAGGGCCCTTAATCTGTTTACAAATGAGGCCGTTTTTTGCAAGATAGACCCAGAATACATGGTGACCAAACACTATCTCCAAAATGACATCACCTGCTACAGCCTTCTGATTGGCTAATTCTTTAAACACATAGTAATATCATTATATTCCCTCCCATTCAGATCTTCTGCTAATCTTCTGTTGCCAGAGACTGGTCTCCCCCAAACTATTCTTGCTCTAAGCTGCTCCCCAACAACTTTTAGCCCTGTCCTTGCTCAATTTTTGCACCTAAAGCCTAACAGATGTAAATTCCTTGCTCAAAATGTATCTTTCCCTGTTACTACTCTCTAATCTGATGGTTCAGATGTCACAAAAATGGCCTTTAAGGTCAGCAAGTGTTTTCCCTCATCCCCCAAGCCTAAACAGACATGCATTCCTATCTTCCACAGATCAAACAGACTTTTCTTCAACTCCAGCATTAAATACTATTCAGCTTATGTGACAAACATAACAGTAAAGCATCTGTTTTACAAAAAAAATTGTCTTATGTTCCTTAGATTTAATATGTCCTTTCAAAAAATATCACACACATTATGGCAATGTACCCGAAAAACATTTCAACAGGCACTTGTGAATATTTCTAAACAAAGACACCTCCATTAATTAGAATACCATTTGAATAAAGTTAGTTACTACATTGTATCAATCTCACACATTAGTAATGATTACTGTCATCTATTCCTCCACTAACTTTTAAGATAAAACATATTTTAAATTTATATGATTTCATGCTTATTAAATGTATGACATACCACTCCTACTTCTCTGAAATGTTGTTACATTTCTTTTTTATGATAGTGTCAAAATGGTTGACACCCTTGTTTTCAGTACTTTTAGCACCATGGAAATTATCTAGGGCCATTCCTCTATAAGACTCAAAGACTTGCATTCACCTCAAATTACAGGCAAGTTTCTACCTCCTGACAAATGTAGCCAGTTTTTCACCAAAATATGTTGGTACTGGATAAAGTACATACATATGTTGACTTAACACAGGCCCCAACACCTTTAGAAGTCAAATAGCCTCATAGCATCAAATATCCATGAACTGATTTGACACTCCTTCCTCTGAGTGGATGGAGGAGCTGCTAAAACATCCTTCCTCTAAGTGGCTGGAGGAGCTACTAATACATCCTTCCTCTGAGTGGGTGGAGGAGCTACTAATACATCCTCCTTCTGAGTGGCTGGAGGAGCTGCTAATACATCCTCCTTCTGAGTGGCTGGAGGAGCTGCTAATACATCCTCCTTCTGAGTGGCTGGAGGAGCTGCTAATACATCCTCCTTCTGAGTGGCTGGAGGAGCTGCTAATACATCCTCCTTCCTCTGAGTGGCTGGAGGAGCTGCTAATACATCCTCCTTCTGAGTGGCTGGA
>JACXGM010000774.1:47903-64788 GCA_016801145.1 Umbra pygmaea | reverse complement strand
ACAACTGTGAGGAAAGTCTTATTCACTTATTTTATGAATGCAGTTATACTGTAACATTCTGGAAAGAACTGGGCACTGTAATTTTTAATATGATTAAGCTAGAACACTCCTTTGCACTAAAAGATATAATATGTTATTATACCAATGCCAACAAATCTATTGACTTATCTATCAATTTTATCATCCTTGCTGCAAAATTATTTATTCACAAACAAAAATTCAAAAAGAAAATTCCGAAATGCAAAGTATTCTTAATTGAATTTAACTACTTAATGAATTCATTAACACTTGTCAATAATAAGAAAAATATAACCCTGTTATCTCAATTTGAATCAGTATTCAATGAGAGGAAATTACATTGAATTTATATATATATATATGTATTATTTATTTATTTACTTTTTTGTATTTATTACATTATATATGTTATTTAATTTCCTACATTTTTTAATATATATTTTTCTATACGTTTATACAAATGTAATGTAATATTTGTAATGCAATGTACTATATGTTTATTAATTTATTGTATTAATGTTTATGATTGTATTGTAGAAGATTTGAATAAAAAAAAGTAAAAAAAACAACAAAAAACTGCCAACTCCTTTGAGTGTCTTGTCGTACAACCGAACGCCATAGCCACGCCCTAAACGCCGCTTTGCTTTATCGCCGATTTTAAAATCAACTAAACCATAATTAAAAATAAACATCACGATAAATTGCAGAAGGCTTAAATCTAGCGATTGAGACCATCCTTCGTGGGCAGGATATAGGTCGGATGGTGGCATTTAAGTATTTGGGTATGTGGTTTGACAAGAGGTTAACATGGAGGAACCATGTGGCCTATGTGGAGTTCAGGTGTAGGAGGGCATTGAACCTTATGAGAGCGGTGGTGGGGGTTGATTGGGGGGCTGACAGGCAGGCATTGTTGTGTGTGTATCAAACACTGATTAGGTCTGTGTTAGATTATGGGTATTTTATATATGGGTCAGCAGCTAGGACAGTGTTGGAGGTGTTGTGTGTATATCAGGCACTAATTAGGTCTTTGTTAGATTATGGGTGTTTTATATATGGGTCAGCAGCTAGGACAGTGTTGGAGGTGTTGTGTGTATATCAGGCACTAATTAGGTCTTTGTTAGATTATGGGTATTTTATATATGGGTCAACAGCTAGGAGAGTGTTGGAGGTGTTGTGTGTATATCAGGCACTAATTAGGTCTTTGTTAGATTATGGGTGTTTTATATATGGGTCAGCAGCTAGGACAGTGTTGGAGGTGTTGTATGTATATCAGGCACTAATTAGGTCTTTGTTAGATTATGGGTATTTTATATATGGGTCAGCAGCTAGGACAGTGTTGGAGGTGTTGTGTGTATATCAGGCACTAATTAGGTCTTTGTTAAATTATGGGTGTTTTATATATGGGTCAGCAGCTAGGACAGTGTTGGAAGTGTTGGACAGGGTGCAGGCACGTGCACTGAGGTTGTGCGTAGGCGCGTGTAGGACGACGCCGACAGCGGCGGTGCAGGTGGAGTCTGGTGAGATGCCGTTGGCACTGAGACGGGATAAGTTAGCGCTGGCGTATTGGGTGAGGCTGAAGGGGAGCTCAGTGAGGCATCCTGCTGTTGAGGTGGTGGGGAGGTGTTGAGGGGGTGTAGAGGGCAAGATGAGAGCGTTTCGGTGGGTGAATTAGAAGGTGGAGGAGTATGGTTTGGAGGGGAAGGATGTTGGACCAGTGTTAGCGTTGGGTGGGGTTTCCCGTTGGATGCTCCCGGTACCGAATGTCGATGTGAGGTTGTTGGAACGTAGGAAGGGTTGAATGCTAGCTGTATTGGTGGTAGTGTGGAGAGGTATTTGAGTGAAGGGTACGGTGGCTTTATGAGGGTGTTTACGGATAGGTCAAAGCACCCAGTTAATGGTAAGGTTGAAGCTGGGGTGTTTGTCCCGGAGTACGGCGTAAGACTTGGTAGGAGGCTGACGGATCACGTGTCAATATATACTGCTGAGATGATGGCATTGATTTGGGCCTGGGGTGTGTGGGGGAGGTTAGACCACTAAGGGTGGTGGTGTGTACAGACTCAGCTGCTGTGTTGAGTAGTGTGAAGTCAGGTATGTCAGATAGGGGGGATTTGTTGGTGGAGCTGATGGTGCTGTTGTTGGGGTTGGAGAGGGCGGGGGTGGTGGTTTGGTTCTGTTGGGTGCCAGCACATGTAGGAGTAGAGGGTAATGAAGAGGTGGATAGGGTGGTAAAGAGGGGAGCACGGAGGGGGGAAGTGGATGTGACGATACCATATGAGAGGGGGGAGATGAAAGCAATGATAAGGAGGGTGGGGTTGGAATGCTGGCAGAAACAGTGGGATGAGTGTAGGACGGGAAGGGGGTATTATGGGAAACAAAACACAGTTAGGGTGGAAAGGGGGTATAGTGGGTGTCGGAGGGAGGAGGTAGTGTGGTGTAGGATGAGGTTTGGACATACAGGGCTGAATGCAATGTTGAGGATGATGGGGACTGGGCTGTGTGAGAGGTGTCTGGTGGAGGAAACAGTGGAGCATGTAGTGTTGTATTGTGAGAAGTATGATGAGAAAAGGGAAAGGTTGTACGGTCTGGTTAGGAGGGAGTGGGGGGGTGGGAGTTGTGGTGAAGGGGCTACTGCAATTTCTCTCCGTGTCTACAACAGGCAAGATTCGGAATGATTCAGATTTCTCTTGGCACAGCTACCAGAAGAATTCCAACTTTAAGACAGGTTGCTCACGTCACATCTACATCATCATGCTCAGCTTGAGCCTGCACAGTACGCTCAGGTATCACCGGAAAAGTGCTTCTAATTGACTTCACTCACTCCGTTGAAATGTATGGCGTGGCTTGGTCCCATTTTATTTACTGTTATTGTTCAAAACCGCTTTTCAGAAACCAATGTGTGATGTCACTGTTACTACGTCCATATTTTTTACAGTCTATGGGAAGAATAGGTAACTGGATTCAACTCGTATACCTTTTATTAGAATGTTTCCAGTATCGATGGCAAACAGTGCTGGAAGTAGACATATCATGCCTGAGAGCCAGCGGATCAGGCCAAAATAGGTCCCGGAACAAATCTCACGAAATCTGAGAGGTCCCGGATGCTGTTACGGCAGGATCCCCTTCAAAATTAAGCACTAATTATTAGACCTCTAAGCAGGCCATACAAGATTGTAGGTGTTGAATCTTAAGGTATCCATTCAGTAATGACGATTGACTCTTGTGTCTATGGATTTGCAAGGCACTGTATGTATTCCTGAGTGGAAATCGTTATTTTCCAAGTGCCTAGGGAGGAAAAAAAGTTTGTTCTATATTCCTGTGTCAATTACCAAAAACATTAACACATTACAGTCCAGGAGGAAAATAGAATTTTTAATGTGAAATTATATTTTTTCATTAATTGCAATTGCATCATCACCCCCTTTTGTCTTTCTAAAGTCAAACATCAGAGGTTTCTATGCTTTTGATTAACTGTAAAACACTGGAGACAAAAATTTGCAATACTGTAAGTTACAGTAAAAAAGGCATTAGAGGACAGCCGAACCATGTTCCAATCATCAAACCAAGAAATATTCTGCCCCTCACATTGCTTTGGTGAAGCACAGTAAATTTACAATATATAATGTCTGTAGGAATAATTACAACAGGAGGTAAAAAAAGGAAATAAAATATAACTTTTCTTTTAACCCAAGTACACTAATCCATTGCTCCGTTCTCTTTAAATAACCAATTAAAATGTCATAAAACAGCCCCTACTAGCAAAATATTAATGGAAGTAATCAGGGCACGTTTAAGAAAAATGTGTGACCCATGGATTACAGATTCCCTTGGCCAGTAGAACAATCTAACAAACTCATTCTTTGACACCGATTTGCTCACTTGCCACAAAATAAATGCTTCCCTCTAGTGCAATGAGTTAAAATTATCAGTAGCTTTAGGAGTAGCAAGCAAGTTAAACATAAAAAGCACAGACGGCTGATACTGTTACAACCATCTTCACCTTGCCCTACCCCGTGCTTCTTCACTTGCGGCATTTGTATCATTATAGAGGAGATTTTCATCAAGTCACAATTAGGTTGCATAGATAATGGCTTTATCAATCCCCTGAAAAAAAAAGGTTTTTCAGCAAGACGATCCACCCAAGCATATTGGTAGGAGCCTGGGGTGGTTTAGGACCATGTAATTCTTGCCAAGTCTTGTTTACAGGGGTGCCATTTTTGTTCTGAACATTTCAGATAATAAATGGCTGGCATGCGGCCTGACTGAAATTCCATATTCTATATGAGAATGAAGCTTATTCGATGATCCTGTAAAGTTGTATGCCAAGATTGACAAAACCTGAAAGATATTCTGAACGCAAACTTGATGAGTAAAATAATTCCAGTTTGAATCTACGAAGGCCATAGACTCTCCTTTCACAATAACATCACAGTTATAAGAGAATATTTGGCAGTGGGGGAGCTCTCATTATTGTAAAGTAATACATTTAGCATCCTTCTCTCTTCACTTCCATTTTTCTAAACTAACATGTGCATTGTGCAAACATTTTGTACTTGTGTCTTACTGCCCAAAGTCATCAAACCCACTAGCGTTCAAACTTGGAATTTTATAGCTACCGGAGGTATGATAGTGATTCTAATAACTGATTATGCACATATTAACAAGATATTACATATCCAGCTCAAAATGGGTAGTTGTGATTTAAATTCAATTTATTTAAAGACAATTCATTTATCTTTACTTTAAGAGAGATGGTTCCTCACCCTAAAAGTAATCTGCAGGCTATTTACAGAGAAAATGTAATCTATAATTCAGTTATTTGAAAAGCAATTATAAACATCAGCTATCTGTATCCACCACTACCAAATATATTTCGATAAAAGTATTGGGAGCTTTTAATGAAGTAAGGTAGTATGAGAATTATTATTTTGAATGGCCAAATCATTTCAAGGTGCACTGTGTAGAATTGATTGCCCACATGGGAACGACATTAATTGCAATAACAATTTGGTTTTAAACAAAATTGATATAATTTCAAACATTCCAGCAAATTCCAAACGTATAATTTTTTTGCTAATTCATTATACATACTGCATTTTGCAAAAGCCTTAGCATATCATACATTTAGCAAATTCTGATGTAACAATACCTTTCAAAATGTAAAATATACTAATTAATTAAGCGTCCCAGATGTACGAATAAAAATGGTATGTCTATCCAGTGAGACTAGTTAGCGTCCTTTGAGACCGGGATTACATTCTCTTCCTTTTCTCGGTGACCAGATTACAAATGCTGTTAAAACTATAATTCTGTATATTAAAAAAAATATAAAAAAGTGATTTAGATGGAAAAGGGTTTCTCTACATTCTGCAGTGCTTATTTTCTCAGTTGAAAAGAATTAGATTTTCTGCAATTTTTTGGGGAAAAAAAAAGAATTCTGGTCTAGTCCAATTCCCACTAACCCTGCCTTGTCAGCAACTCCTTGGACAGATCTGTGGGATGGTGAAGGGCACTCACATGGTTTATCCAACCAGATGCCGCAGAGACACAGTTTTTTAGCACTGCTCAACCAACACAAAAAACTTTAGTCAGATCATGTGTGGGATGATTATGCTCACCAACTATACTTCCGTGATTTAGCTTACAGGCACCCGATCTGCAAACAAGGACCTGCTGGAGTGCGACGTGGCAAGGTAGATAATTGATCAATCCCAAATTCCGGGCAGTTCTAATGCTGGCATGTATTCTGTTGATCAATACGTATTTGGCAATTTAATCTGTGCTTTTGTGTAAAGCATTTCTGGTTAGTAAATATTCAGAAAAACCCTCCTCCTACCATTAATGCAGATAATATTAGACATTATTATTTTTTAATATTCTATATTTCACAGCAAAATCCTATTTACAGACCCTTTAAGTAAAATCAAACAAGTTCAGGAGATTTGCTCACATGCATTTTATAAATCGTTAGCTGGTGGTGGCCTAAATTAAATGCTCACATCTGAATCATGGATTGAAATTCAAATTTGCCAAGAGGAAACATCGACCATCAACCTGAAACATTTTTAAATTCACCCTTAAGACATTTGATAGGTAACAGTAAACCAACAAAACACTGCCAATTCCTAATTGAGCAAGCTGGAACTTTTGTTAATTTTTAATAATTTTTCAAATTCAGGAGGAAGTGTTTTCAGACAATCTAGACATACATTTAAGAGTGGGGAGGGGGAAATTCTAATTCCATTCTAGGAAAAAGGCTCCCTGTTAAATATTCAAAAAATGGAATTAATGGGTTTCTGTTACACTACTAATGTTACTAAAGGCAATGGAAAAGTGCGTAGTTGTTGAACAGAGTAAACATGGTCCGCATCCCAAATGACACCCTTTTTGCACAACATTTGGCCTGGACCAAATTGGCCCTGGAAATGGTGCCATGCTCATGTAGTGCACTTCTTTTCAACAGAGCTCTTTGGAATTTGATCAAAATTAATGCAATATAAAGGGAATAGAATGTCATTTGAACACAAATCAGGGTTTAGTGACATGAGAAACCTGCAGATCTCTACTCTCTGTCTACAGACTGGGGGGAAAGGGATTTTGGTGGCCAACTCTTGCTGTCAGTTTGACTAAGGGACAAGTAGCTGTCTTGTAATGCCATAATCCCGGCTCCAAATAGGATATACACACACACACAAACAATCTGGTTGCAAAGTCAATAGATGGCTACCTCCATTCATGGAGCACTTTCTAATACACACACACACACACACACATACACACACACACACACATACACACACACACACACATACACACACACACACATACACACACACACACACACACATGCATGCATGCATACATGCATATAAACACACACCCCTTTCTTCCCAATGAGGCTTCAAAGTTTAGCTTATGAAAATCAGAGTCCAAATATAAATAGGCATACATAGTGTGCATGTGTATAGCTTTGTGTTTGAGTGTATGTGAGACCGCTGGTGTGTCATCACCCACTGTCAGTCTCAGTCAAGCACTAATGATGACCGTCTGTCACTGATGTCATTTCAAGTCTGTTTTAGTTTGGTCCCTAGTCCACTCTCTTTCTGGAACATTCTGCTGTCCAACTCACAGTGTATGGCACAATTCTCTCTTTTCCCGGTCTGTCACGCAGACACGTTGACATCCCGTAGGGCAATAGTACCAGTAGCGGGGGTGTCAGCGGGCCCTGGATGACCCCCAGGGATGGGAGATGAGGGGATGGTGATGGGTATTGAGGAGAGGATAGAGCCTGCGGGGGGAGGTAAGGTGCAAGTCTGGAACAGGATCTGTTGGAGTGTCCGTCGAAGGTTGGGGTGGAGTCGTGCCTGTGTTTGGTAGAACATCTCGGCAGCAAAGCACTTCATCACACCAGCACACAGGTCCTCGTACAGTGGCACTGTGTACATCCTTGATGTCTGTACAACATAGATTATAGAATTTTACTAGGTTTGCAGACAATGCTATTATTATTAAAGATGCTTGAACAAAAAACAATGCTTGATTCTCTAGTAAAGCTGTATTGTAAAAATACATTTTATGTACCATAGTATTGCATAGAAAAAATGCATCCTCCATCCTTGAAGTAGTCTCAAATTTGAATAACCTTTACCTCACTAGTTTTTCCAATACACTGGAAGGCAAGGTATAGGGAGGTAGGGGAGATTAATCTACAAAAAATAACTCCCTGGATTATTTTGCCATATGTTCACTTACCACTTTACATTTTCCTTAATTTAGTAGACACTCTTATTGAGGGAGATATACAGTTGGTACATTGGGAATTCTGCAGATATTCAGACTGAGAATAAAACAAGTGTAAATGTCTATTTCCTGATCAACTCAGCGGGTCAGCATAATGCAATTATAAAATTTTCATTTCCTTTTTACTGCTGCTGAATTGTGTTTATAAAACAAATTAGCAGGCAATTGCGATTTAAAGGCAAATCCGCTACACTGATTTCATTTTATTTAACCTGGAAAGCCAATAAAGACCTGATTCTCATTTGTAACAACGTCCTGGCCAAAATGAATCACGACGCAAAAACAGTACAAAGCCTAACACAGCATACTCAAAAACTATATACAACGGAGTGTAAATGAAGCGGTCAAGTGAAAAAAATACTTCATGGGAGATGGCACAGATTAGCTATAGAAGAGACACAGACTGTCAAATACTCATTCTGCCATTTTTGTACTATTGCCAGACTTAAATACTCCCTCCCCCGAACTGCAGCCGAAACTCTGATTCATACTCTAATCTCCTCCTGTCTCGACTACTGTAACTCTTCTGCCTGGCATCACCTCTACATGCCTTCATAAGCAACAAACTGCAGCCAGGCTGTTCACGCACACTAAATCCTGGCAGCAAATCACACCCATCCTCCGAAAGCTCCACTGGCTCCCTGTCACCCAGCGCATTCAGTATAAAATACTCCTTTTGACCTCCAAAGCCCTCAACTACGTTAACGTCTCCTTAACTCTCAGACCTTCTCCCCTATCAACCCACATGCTCACTCTACTCTGGTACAGCAGGCCACCTCATCGTCCCCTGTGTCAAGCTACAGTGCTTTGGTGACAGGGCTTTCTTCAGGTTTGCTCCCAGACTCTGGAACTCCCTGCCTCAATCTCTCCATGACTCTGACTCTGTTAACATTTTTCTTCATAGCCTTAACGTGATGGTTTGGAGTAATATAACCCTAGGGTCCTTTCCACCTTGACCTCGAGCCAAACAACCCCACATAAGCTTTTTTCCCTTGTTATAACATTGGTCGAGTTAGCACTATCAGCCGAATGGCTTAGTGCAGGCGCTAATGGAACCAAGTGTGTGTCTCGTAAATAACACCACTAATAAGTACAGTAGTACAAATAGTTTTGTGTCTATGGCCACCACCTGCAAAACCATTCCCTCTTTGGGGGTTGTCTTGCTGTTGCCTCTCCAGTGCATCTGTTGTCACTTTCATTTGCATCAAAATAGGTGACATTGCCTCACAATTGCTTATGCTTCCTAACTGGACAGATTGATATCCCTGAAGTTTTATTGAATTGGGGTTATACTGTGATGATTGTGTGTTCCCTTAATTTTTTTGAGCAGTGTATTTACCATCACATACGTTGTAACTCACTGCCCAACTTATTCTATTGGACATGTTTTTTGTGTCTTATTGTTTTTTGGTTTATATTCATATTAGTGCTGCAGCTATCGATTATTTTAGTAATCGAGTATTCTACTGATTATTCCATTGATTAATCGGATAAGAAATACTTTTGTTTAATTGAAGAGCAATAATATACAATAGTTTGGTTTAATTTTCTGAAAAACCAACATTTTTATTGCTTACAATATCATCTCTCAAAAAACTAAACATATTAGGTGCCATATTATATTGTTTTTAAAGAAAACATTCAATAACAACCTTAAACTAAAGCATACATTAAACATACACTCACCTAAAGGATTATTAGGAATACCATACTAATACTGTGTTGGACCCCCTTTCGCCTTTAGAACTGCCTTAATTCTACGTGGCATTGATTCAACAAGGTGCTGAAAGCATTCTTTAGAAATGTTGGCCCATATTGATAGGATAGCATCTTGCAGTTGATGGAGATTTGTGGGATGCGCATCCAGGGTACGAAGCTCCCGTTCCACCACATCCCAAAGATGCTCAATTGGGTTAAGATCTGGTGACTGTGGGTGTCATTTTAGTACAGTGAACTCATTTTCATGTTCAAGAAACCAATTTGAAATGATTCAAGCTTTGTGACAAGGTGCATTATCCTGCTGGAAATAGCCGTCAGACGATGGGTACATGGTGGCCATAAAGAAATGGACATGGTCCGAAACAATGCTCAGGTAGGTTGTGGCATTTAAACGATGCCCAATTGGCACTAACGGGCCTAAAGTGTGCCAAGAAAACATCCCCCAAACCATTACACCACCACCACCAGCCTGCACAGTGGTAACAAGGCATGATGGATCCATGTTCTCATTCTGTTTACGCCAAATTCTGACTCTACCATCTGAACGTCTCAACAGAAATCGAGACTCATCAGATCAGGCAACAATTTTTCAGTCTCCAATTTTCCAATTTTGGTGTGCTCTTGCAAATTGTAGCCTCTTTTACCTATTTGTAGTGGAGATGAGTGGTACCCGGTGAAGTCTTCTGCTGTTGTAGCCCATCCGCCTCAAGGTTGTGCATGTTGTGGCTTCACATATGCTTTGCTGCATACCTCGGTTGTAACGAGTGGTTATTTCAGTAAAAGTTGCCCTTCTATCAGCTTGAAGCAGTCGGCCCATTCTCCTCTGACCTCTAGCATCAACAAGGCATTTTCGCCCACAGGACTGCAACATACTGGATGTTTTTCCCTTTTCACACCATTCTTTGTGAACCCTAGAAATGGTTGTGCGTGAAAATCCCAGTAACTGAGCAGATTGTGAAATACTCAGTCCGGCCCGTCTGGCACCAACAACCATGTCACTCTCAAAATTGCTTAAATCACCTTTCTTTCCCTTTCTGACATTCAGTTTGGAGTTCAGAAGATTGTCTTGACCAGGACCACACCCCTAAATGCATTGAAGCAACTGCCATGTGATTGGTTGAGTAGATCATTGCATTAAGGAGAAATTGAACGGGTGTTCCTAATAATCCTTTAGGTGAGTGTGTATGTGTATATTTATTTTGTTTATTTATTTATTTATTTATTATTTCTGCCCTCGTGTTCTAGGCCACCTCGAAGTGAAAGGGAAAAAGTAAACCACTTAGTAGCAATGTGCTGAATATACAAGTAATTTGTAATTCTGAAATGTAACTTACCATATGGGGTTATACCATGAACACCACTAGTCACACTGGAGAACTTGCGTACACAAGGTCAGACCAGACGTGAGCTGTTATCGCTGCCTACATCCATGTTCAAATTGAATACTCAGTCCGGCCCGTCTGGCACCAACAACCATGCTACACTCAAAATTGCTTAAATCACCTTTCTTTCCCATTCAGTTTGGAGTTCAGGAGATTGTCGTGACCAGGACCACACCCCTAAATGCATTGAAGCAACTGCCATGTGATTGGTTGAGTATATCATTGCATTAAGGAGAAATTGAACGGGTGTTCCTAATAAACATTTAGGTGAGTGTATATAAACATTACCTTTAGTTATGCAACTTAACTTGTAGAACTACAAGTTTCAACCTGAGACGGATCTGTATATAGGCCTATATGTTAATATTAATTATTCTCAACCTATTTTCATTTATACATATGATTACAATGTAACACAGCTCTGTTGGCTGTAATATTAATTTATCGACCTCCAAAATGTCCCTCTGACTTTTTCTCTGAAATTAGTGCGTTGCTTACTCTTGTCTGTGGTAGTTATTCATCTGTTATTCTGGTTGGTGATTTTAATATACATGAAAACACTGCACAATGCAATGAATTGATGTCTGTACTGGATATACTGGATCTCATATGTACATCTGGATTAACTAACATCATTGTTAACGGCTCTGATTTTGCTTTCTCAGATCATAAACTCATAAGCTTTAGTTGTAGCTTTCCAATATCTATAACATCATTGAAGAAAATGTTCATTTATCGTAAAATCAATTCTGTGAATCCATCTTCTTTCTCTGCTTCAATTAGGGCTTCTACCTTGCCCGAATGTCTACTATCTAACTGTCCCTCAGAAATCTGTTCTATATACAACAACGCTTTGTCTTAAATACTTGAGATACATGCTCCTGTTAAAACCAGACTGGTTCCATCTACTCGTGCCTCACCCTGGTTCACTCCTGCACTACGAACGATGAAAACTGAGGGCCGCCGGCTAGAAAGACTATACAGGAAAACTGGACTAATTGTGTACTCTTTGGCTTTTAAAGAACACTTGCTTAAGTACCATACAGCCCTTAACGGTGCAAGATCCTCTTATTTCACCTATATCATTAGGAATTCTAAGTGCAGGCCCAAATCACTCTTTGCAATGGTCAACAAACTCACTAATCCACCGCAATATGTTATTTCGGGCTCTGTGGGGCTTGTAAATAGCTTTTCTCAATATTCCTCTGATAAACTGAAGTCAATCACTGCATCATTACCAAAACCACTTCTCATACAAGTCACTCACATGTTCATTTAACTTTAACTGATTCCGCTCACTCAACAAACTCTCTCTCTGCTTTCTCACCAACTACTTCTGCTGCCATAAGTGATCTAATTGTGAGATCAAATTCCACATCCTGCCGGCTCGATCCTACACCTACTGTTTTGCTTAAGCTGTGTGCGCCTGAGGTTGCACCCTTCATAACACATATGATAAACTGTAGTTTGGCATCTGGTGTTGTCCCAGCTGAACTAAAAATGGCTGCGGTGACCCCTATTCTAAAAAAAACAGGCCTAGACCATCTAAATATGGACAATTACAGACCAATATCCAACTTAACGTTCTTAAGCAAAGTCCTTGAAAGGGTTGTTGCTTTACAGCTGCGATCAAATTTAGATGTTAACGGTCTTTTTGAACCTTTTCAGTCCGGATTTCGTTCATCACATAGCACTGAAACTGCCCTTCTTCGGGTGGTTAACGACATTCTTGTGTCCATGGATTCAGGGCTGATAAACATATTGATGCTCCTTCATTTAAGCGCTGCGTTTAAAAGAGTCTGCCATGAAATAATGATCTCTAGGCTTTCTGATATTGGCATCACTGGCTCTGCTCTTTCCTGGCTCACTTCCTGTATCAGTGACAGAAAGTATTATATTACTATACAAGGGCTTAGATTGCCACTGCTTCACTTAGACAGGGTGTCCATCAAGATTCGGTTCTCGGCCCATTATTGTTCATTATCTACATATATCCTGTTGGTGACATCATACGCAGGCATGGACTTAAATTCCACTGCTATGGTGATGATATTCAAATCTATCTTACCACCAGCTCTGATAGGCCATCTCTGCCTGACTCACTCACTGCATGTATCAGGGACATCAAGCATTGGATGTCCCTGAATTTCCTCAAGTTAAATGACAAGAAAACAGAGATAATAGTGATTGGCTCTACTGCCTTAGTCAAAAGGATGGACCAGTCATTTGATATTGATGGAATTCACTATATGACTTCGTCATCAATTCGTAACCTTGGTGTCATATTCGATTCAACTCTATATTTTGGCTCTCACATGATCTCTTCACTTGTTTAAAACTATTTTTTCCATCTTCGTAACATTTCTCGTCTACGATCCTCTCTCGCTTTAGCTGATGCTGAAACTTTAATTCATGCATTAATTACATCACGCCTGGACTATTGCAATGCCTTATTTCTTGGTCTTCCCAAAAAACTCATTGCAAGATTACAGTACGTTCAAAACTCTGCAGGTAGAGTGCTCACCTCGACTAGGCGCTCTGCTCATGTTACACCTTTACTTCATGAACTTCACTGGCTACCTGTGGCATCATGCATCCACTTTAAGGTATCGCTGCTAACATTTAAAGCATTAAATGGTCTTGCCCCTCAATATCTGTCTGACTTACTCCACCCTTACCGCCCTGCCTGGTCCCTTAGATCAGCTGAACTTGGTTTATTGTCCATCCCTCGTTTCTGGTTGTCTACTGTAGGTGGAAGGTCATTTAGTGTTAATGCTCCTAAACTATGGAACTCGCTACCTTCTCACACTACGTAATACCTCATCCATTGCTATATTCAAGACCGAGTTAAAAACATATCTATTTAACATGCATTTTGTATGATGTGATTATTTGTATCCATGTGAATGTAATGTATGTCTGAGTGTCTGGGTGTTCTGTAATGTATAATGTAAAGCAGCCTTTAGCTATGGAAAGGCGCTATATAAATAAAACTTCTTTTTCTTACACTTATACTAGTAGATTGTAGATCAGCCGTTTCTCCGTGAAGAGAGAGTGAGAGAAATTGGTGCACAACAATCATCTGTTTTTCCGAAAGGGATAGTCAACAATTCGGCTCTTTAGATCAAATTGTGGTCAACACTACATATTTTATTGTCTTTGTTTTTGGTAGTTGTTGTGTTAGGTGTAGTTTCATCATCCATACGATGGAATGGATGATTAAGTTAGGCTCAATGTTTTCTGTTGAGATGCTGAAGCACTGACATTGTGCTATTATTGTGGTAAGCAAGTTCAATTTTGCAATAGACACACTGTACAGTACAGAGTTTTCGTTTTAATTACGTTTGAACTGATTCCAAACTTTGGACACTTTCTGTTGTTTTCTCCAACCTGTCTCTTCTCTTAGCCCCTTGCTATTTACGCTCTCTTTCTTCATTTTGTAACATGCGCCGTCAGTCTTCATGGCATGTGTCCCCAGCAGCGTCAGCCCAGTGTGCGACAGTAATAATCATCCATGCGGAAACACTGTGTGCGATATAACGTTGGTAACATTGATTAAACAAAGCTTCGAAGCAAATCATTTTGCATCAAGGCTTTTTAGTTACCGAATTATTCAAGTTATTCAAGGAATCCTTTCAGCCCTAATTCATATGTAGTTAATTGTTTTCTTGCAATGTGAATGAGGATTGGTTCTCAACTGGCTAAAATGGTTAAATAATCATGGTTAATCATAATCAAAAGGTGTTGCTTGGTTTTATCTCGTAAATAAGGGCCGAAAAAATCTTTTGGCTTGTGAAGACAATCTGATGGATCAACAAGTTTGTTTGAGGTAGCACACCATATGGAACAGGCTGCCAGCAGGAAAGCAACTCTGTCAGGTCCAGGCAACACTCACATGTTTGTGCAGAAAGCCACGGACACGGGGAAGGTCAGGGTAGAAGCTGTTCCGCACCACAATCTGAAGCCAGCGGATCTGCACCTCGGCGTTCATCTCATCCAGCTGGGCTGAATAGCAGCGTGACAACTGACCCATAACCTCTGAGAAATGCCCAGACACACATTAGTTAATCTCATGTTTTTGCCGAACCGGCCAAGAAAATCAAAAGTCTCTTACTGACTGGCTGACTACCTACCACTTGTTAAAAAGCACATTCGCTAGAAAACGCCCTTATTACACTCCAGTCGGTGGCAGTAATGCACCAGAAAATTTGGTTGTCAACTGCCATAAAATATTTAAGAAGATGCCCTTGTTGAGAAGCATGAATTTTATTACAGTGTTGCCTGATGTGATTATTCACGTTTATAAAGCATTGTTTTCGCTGCCTTTTAGTCTAGTGAACTTTTAATCTGAAAGTGAATGAAATGGGATGCTGTCGTTTTTTTTGGAGTTATCTTCAATTTTTCAATTCTTTAGAAATGTTTAGCTAATCCTGAATACAAAATAGCTAGCTAATCCTGAATATGCATTCCTAAATTTAGCCTCTACTTGATTCCTAGCTCACTATTCTTATACTGGAATACTGCAAGTACATTAGATGACTGCTCCTGCCTGCGGCTGGCTGAAGTAAGCTTGGCTAGTTTTCCTATGTTTCCTATGTTTCATTAACTGTCTCAAAATGCTGATCAAGGATCAGACCCCCCCGCACACACACCAATCATCAAAATCAGACACCATACAGTAAGATTACTGATAAATACATATGGCTCCTGGCATGGTACCTACGGTGTGAAAGGGGTGAGCGATCCAGAAGTCGGTCCAGAAAGAGAACAGTCTGAAAAGTACTCCAGGAGGAAAGGTTAAAGTTGGAGATGGCCTCAGGATCCTGGGGGTTGCTGGCCCACAGGTCACAAAGACTCTGGACGGGACTGGTGAGAACCCCACCGGCTGAAAGGTCGGGTTCACACAGTGGTGGTCCACAATCGTTCAGCCACCGCTCAAACTCTAGCCCTGGGAGAGTGGGAGGAGTAAACTGACAATCCTATTCAGCACATGTTGGCTCAGTGTGTCTGGGTGTACCTTTTCCCTATTAACCCATGGTAATGAGACTGACTGACTCACCCTCTCTTTGGGCCACACAGCTCTCCTTCAGCTCAGGGAAAAAGCCCAGGAAGAAATCCAGCAGGTCCTGTGCCACAACACTTGTGAACTTAAAGCGCTCTATGTAAGCCTAAGGTAAACACATGATGACACAGTATCCAAGAGTTAAAGCATGGCCGGCTCTGGCAAATCTGGCACGCTAGGTGAGATTTGGGGTATGTGCCGCACCTCAGAACACACGCTTCAGACTAGAGGCTGACATTTTTTCGGGAATCCCACGGGTCACGGGATTCCAGTGGGATTCCTGCAGGATGGGAGTCATCTTTGCAATAAATCACGGGATTTGGACGGTACAGGATAAATGGTTAACGGGAGCAGACGGGAGCGGGAATCAACCAATAGCAAAGACGACAAAAAATTCTAAATGCACCAAAATACAAAAAAAAGTAAATGCACCATTTTGTAGTTTTAATACGCCTACAATGTAACGCAATTAAAAAATAACTACGTGATCCAGCCGTCCCAGAAGCCATCAGTGCTTTTTGTGACGGCTTACCGCCAGAATTCAAAGAGCAGTGATGGAGGGAGCTAACAGCCGCGGAAAAGTCGATGTGGCAAAAAATGATTTACAGCGCAAAGTCAGAAGTAATGACATGTCTATTAAGTTCACACAACTGGTCGGAAAGTCTGAAATATTAATTAAGTTTATGAGAGTAGAATGTGACGGTGATGGCACGATGTACGCTGCTTGTAAGACATGCTTAGTCTTAGTCAAGTACGCAAGTGATTCAGGGACGAGCGGTCTGAAGAGGCACACTTGCAAGGGAAATTCGGGAAAGAGTCAGCCAAGCATCGCTTCGTTCATCAAGCGAAAATTGCCGTCAGGTGTCAAGTCTCATCTGACCGACAAAATTGCTCGCATGTGCAGCCA
>JACXGM010000774.1:0-34541 GCA_016801145.1 Umbra pygmaea | reverse complement strand
TTCCATCCAACCTCACTGAGCTCGAGCTGTTTTGCAAGGAGGAATGGGCAAAAAGTTCAGTCTCTCGATGTGCAAAACTGATAGAGACATACCTCAAGCGACTTACAGCTGTAATCGCAGCAAAAGGCGGCGCTACAAAGTATTAACTTATTTTGCACGCCCAATTTTTCAGTTTTTTATTTGTTAAAAAAGTTTGAAATATCCAATAGATTTCGTTCTACTTCATGATTGTGTCCCAATTCTTGTTGATTCTTTACAAAAAATTACAGTTTCATATCTTTATGTTTGAAGCCTGAAATGTGGCAAACGGTCGAAAAGTTCAAGGGGGCCGAATACTTTCGCAATATGTATAGTTTAGCCAGGCGTACACTCTATGTTTAGCACTCGCGTCCTGTGACGCGTTAGAGCATTGTAGCTATTCATTATCGTTGTGCAGCTACTCTGCTTTCCCTAGTAGTATTTCTGTAACAGGAGTTCCATGTTCATTAAACATCACAAACGCTCCTCCCTGCCTTGGTCTCCCATCACTGCAACACCACACAACGAGTACATCTAGTTGTGACACACAGGGTTAAAAAGCTATTGAATTAATAACTTTGAGGCATGTAAATTATTGACCATAAACCCTAACCAAAAACAGACCACTGTGTACGTCGTTCGATTCACCGGGTGACAGTGTGGCTGAGACCAGTAAAATAAGACCTGATCCTGGGTTTCAAATATCCTATATTGAAAATCCAACCATTTTTACCTCAGTTTACCCGACAGAGCACGAGAGCAGACAGGAAGAGGTTCAATCTCACGCATCATATCTGACACAGGGTGGCACAACAGGGAAGAAATACCTACACAGTGTGAAGTTAATTCACAAAACAGAAAGTGTTCTGCTTACTTAAGAAACGTAAGTAAATGTTGACGGGCTAAGTCACTTAATTGTAGGACAGTCTACGTCACAATGGTCATGGGTTCGAGCCTGACCATGGGTTCTCTGACTTTCCCCTGGGCCTCCTGGAAATCATAGAAGTGCAATGATGTGGTAATAAAAATCAGAGCCTTTCCCCTCCAATTTAGTCAGCTACCTAAAATGTAATTATCTGAACGTTAGAAATCTCAAAAATACTGTTTATATATTAACATATAGTGGTCAAATTGTCATATCATTTTGCCAAGCTCTAACCATTGATAATTGTCAAGCAACATGGGCTGAAATAACAAGATCTTTTACGTAAATGAATATTGTGACGTTGGTAGGCTACTATCGCTCTAATTAGGCTATACACAACAAAAATCAGAACTACGTGTGTTCATACCTACATCATTGATTGCACATTTCAATTATTACTACAGCAGATGTGAACTAACCAGAAGCTTTTTTCAGTATAAAACAGCCTGATTTCATTGATTTGTATGTGGGCCAAGTAAGTTGTAAAACTCTACCAGAAAGCAGTGAACGGTAGACACCCTGAATATCTTGCTAGCAAAGAAGGAAAAAACACATGTAAATTATATAGTTTAACTCAGTAATCAAACTTCTTTTAAACAATATAAAGAATTATAGGGTTTGGACTGTCCAAAACGTTTTGAAATTATAATAGCTAACCAAAATATATTTTTGTTTATTTTTGGCCTATTGCCAACAATGAGTGACATTTATTCTTCAGGTTATTCTAAGCTGCCACACATAATGAGGACCCTGGGTTTACAGAGTTTTGTTTTCAAAGTTATTTATTAGTAATCCTGTTTGATAGTGTTTGATAAAAGTTCAACCAATAGTTCTACTTTTTTGCTGTCAGTTTTATTTGTCAGAACAGTGTATCATCTGAATTGAGAAAGCTTATTAAAAGCAATTAATACCATCAAAAAATGTGATACCTTCAAAATTTTAAAAAATACAATGACATCAAATTTTAGCAATATCGCTGAGTCCTACTACCACATCGCTTTCCAATGACTTCTTGTGTTCAGATCAGGTGCTTGTAAATTAAATTGCGGAATAATAGTTGGTGAATGTAATCATCACCTGCATGATCCAAATAAAGGCTTTCGTGTTGGGTGAACAATGCAAAAATAATCGGCGGCTCGGGCGACGTGTGATTGGATAAACCATGTGCATGCCCCTCGTCATCCCACAGATCTGTACAAGGATTTGCAGAGCTGCAGACAAGGCTGGGTTAGAGGAAACTGGGAAAAATCATGAAAAAAATCTAAAATAAATAAATATATTAGGTGTTTATTAAGACTTATACACATGTGTTATCTCTAGGAGCCACTTTACAGTATGTAGGACTACATGTGCCTTGTTCAATAAATAATTAAAACAAATAATTAAATCAATAAAACAACAAATAAATCAACCATTAAATAAAGCCCTACACTCCTATTGTATTTTCATTTCCAGGATCTTATAGACACAATCCAAATTCAAATACAGTTGCTAATGCTTTTGTATTTGCAGTGTATATAGTGGGGAGAACAAGTATTTGATACACTTCTGGTTTTGCAGGTTTTCCTACTTACAATGCATTTAGAGGTCTGTAAATTTCATCATAGGAACACTTCGGGCCCTATTTTAACAGTTTAAGCGCATGGCGTGAAGCGCATGGCGCAAGTGCGCATTGGGCGTGTCCAAATCCACTTTTGCTAGTTTGACAGCAGAAAAAAGGGTCCATGCACCAGGCAGATGGTCTAAAAGGGTTGTACCAGAGGTGGGACCATGTCATTGTTTTCAAATCACAAGTCACATTTGGCTACAACAATAAGACTTCTAATTTTCATATTGCCTTCAAAATAAAGGTCTGCAGAATGTCTATACTTTTAGTTTGTATTATGTAAGCTACATTTTCAAAGGTAAAATCTATGTGTGGGAAATTATAAATAGGAATTAAACTACAGTACATCTCTCATCTTGAAAAATATACGTCAGGTAAGCGGCTTTGTTCTTCAGGGCTTTCCCGGTATATACAGTGTTATACAGTGTCACAAGGAAATCCCGTTATACGTCACAGCGCTATTTGTCTCTCCCGCTTTCTCGTCTACACATGGCCATGGGAACTAGTTCCTGATTAAGAACAAAATTATCAATAATGGGAGTTCATTACTAACCAGTGATCCATCATATTAATTGAAAGATAGAAAATGATTAATTATGATAACTAGTTAGTTAAACTCCCATTACCTGGTCATTTAGGTTTTATTCAATGACTGTATTTAAGATTATTTTAATTGAGCAACATAGAATAGGCCTATGCTTACAAATGTATACTGTAAGTAATTAAATATATACTTTTATCTGTTACCCTTTGTGCTGACCAGACCAGACTGAGATCATGAAGAAGTTGGCAGAGAAATGTGTGCATAATTTTTGTAAAAAGGTGACACTTTTAATCTCCCCTTGGTCAGACCTGATCTGATGGCCAATTAGCTCTAGTCATTGTGTTACAAAACCCCCAACCCCCCACGTGCTGATGAAACCAGCTATTCCCAAGCAAAAAACTTGTTGTTCAATGTGTTACTGTACCTCAAAAGCAAGTTTAGTAAAGTCTAGGGATGGGCTGATACCAAAGTACAGAGTATTCCATTTTGGGTACTTGCCGATACAAGTACCAATACAAGTACTTTTAATAACTATGCCAAATGTCATGCTTATCAAGCTAATCTGCTATTTCTTAGAAGTTGATCCGCCAACTCAAATATAGAAAAATAAATATTCCTACATATCCAGAAGTACATCATTTACATTGCAGGTCAAGAATTTGTAATATTTATTACAAATGTCAATAGTTCACATCTCCTTCCCTAATTAGCTAAAATGAGAGAAACATGTTTGTGTTTGCATTTGCACTAAGCATTGCAGACGTTTTGTGTAAGATGAGAATGTCTGTTTGAAGTGACTTTCTCCAACAAGGATAATCACCTAATCATATAATATTCTGTTAAGGTATTTGATTGTTTTATATAACCTGTACACAATTATAGCTGTACAATCACTGTAATCTATTGAACAAAATATACATAGGCTACTATTTTGTTCACCCAGAAGCAGAGTGGTGTAGCGGTTAAATTGGCTCTGTGTGAAAGCCTATGTCGTATGTTAGAGTCCCTGCAAAGGCATAACTTATTTTATCTCAATCTTTTTAGACGACGCATTCGAATTAATGTAACACACATCTCAGCAGTGTGTAAAGATGGTAGGGATATGCACCGAACAATGATCATTCGTTACGTAGGTACTAACTAACAAACTATCGGCTGTATGCTTTCACTGAAGACAGAAAGCACAACTGTAGTATCAATTTTCTACTAGAAATTCAATTGTTATAAATTTCTTCAAAACTTTCTTAATATGCCAGTTTCTGCTGTCAAGGAAGATGAATATTGGCCATGATTTCGGTGATTGTCGCTACTGCCTTGTTCCGGGGCGTTGCTCCTGCCATATTCTCCAGTACACCTCCTCCCTAATTTAGCCTACCAGTTTGCAAATACTGGTACTGTGAGCCTCTAAGCTTTTCAAGTTGTTCAGTCTGCCCATCGCTAGCAATGGATTCCCTGAAATAACCAAAAGTGTCTATAGGTAAATTCTGGGCGATATTTTCATATCATCAGTGACATATTTTTTCATATACGGTATGAAAACCGTTGTTGGAGTTTACATGTAAATGCAGCTCTATTCATAGCATTGCCAACATGTTGAATCGTTTGCTCCCCGAGGGCGCAACCATTACAATATTGTTTATAATATACATTTCGTCATGTCCTGGTCCACAGTCAGCACAGAACTTCAAACTGCAAATGTAAAGAATTATCATTGTTCTGTGCATATCCCTAACATCTTACACACTGCTGAGCTGTGTGGTACATTAATTCTTCGCAAATATAGATGATTATTTACAAAAGTGATACACTAGTAGCAAATACGCTGGCAGTGTGGTCGGCGCGTTCAACCGTTAGATAGGTAGTGGGTCCATGTTCATGTGTTGCTAAAATTAGTCTATTGTTGGATAAAACACATTTCTAGTGAATGTTTGCAAATGCAATTGTAGTTTCACATGAAACATGGACAATATATTTAATCAATATGCAATCACATGCTCTTATTGTTTCTTTACACAGCATACAATTGCATTTGGATACAATTCACTAGCTTTGAAGTGACTTCACAATAATTATTGCGTTTAATTTAAACAAGCGCTATTGTTTTGAAGAGAGAACTGGGGAGTTCCCCGGGAATGCCTGAAGAACAAGTCGCTTACCAGACGTATATAGTTGCCTCCCATTGCCTTAGCATCCACTGACGTATATTGTTCGAGACGAGAGATGTACTGTAGTTCACAAAGCGATCACTATTACTATATATCATGGGAAAAAGTTTGATGACGTTTTTAACCTATTTCTTGATATTTACATACATTATGTAACGTAACTGTTAATGTAAGACAGGTTAATGACTGTTTCAGTGTCAGTGTTTTTACTACTTTCAAAATTGTTACATTATCAATATATAAAAAACTAAAACCTATGAATGTAGCTTATGAGAATAATAATTGTAGTCTTATCTTGTTCACGAGCTGCTCCTAATGTCATGTTTGTGGTTTGATGATGGTCATTATTAGTTCAGGTGATAAATATGCTAAAGCAACATAAAATGAAATGTTTTTTAGATACTTGTTAATGTAAGACATATTATTTAATAAATATTTGGTGTTTTCACTACATTTAAAAAACTAAAGTTTTATATTTTGTCAGTCATTTTTGTTGCTTATTTGGAACACATGTGGGTTTAAATGGTGCCACGGTACCAATTAAGCCCATGCCAGACTTTTGACTTATTCATAAAATATCTTTATTTTATATGATAAAATATACACAAATAAATGAATTTATTTTCAAATGAGAGATTAATCTTACATTTTAACAGATTAATATGTTAATAAATTATGTCAGTATGTATGACAAATAACTGAACTCAGATTTTGGTGGGATTAATGGGTACATTTACACTATTTTATTGAAAATACAATTACAATGCCACTTTGTATTTGTATTTGCAATGTGTATATACATAGTATGACAAGACAAATACAATGCCAATTTCTATTTACATTGTGTGTATGCTTTGAAAATGCAAATACAATAGGGAGAGAGACATTGTATTGGACTCTTCTGATTTGACATTTGGACAGTGTCATCCAAAGGGACATCCAGAAATGCTTTGTGGCTAGTATGTATGGATAACTAGCAAAATGCTAGATTTTGGATTCGCACTACAGTGGCTTCCAACTACATTGGCACCCTTAGTAAATATGAAAAAAAACGGATGTGAACAAAGGCCTTCATTTTTTATTCTCTTGATCTTTTATTCAAAATATTTAATTGAAGTAAAATTATTGGGAAAAAAAAGGGAAAGAAATAAAACCTGTTAGTTGAAAACATATGCGCCACAATTATTGGCAACCCAAAAAATTCGTAATAGGAAAATCCAATGGACTTACTTTCACCTTTATATTTTACGCAATGAAGTTCATCTGCATGAGTAGGAACACTTAAGTGGTAAGCGATGACTTTCTGTATCAGTGGGGTAAAATTTCAAGGTGACACAATGGCCAAATTCCCATCAGCCATATGCATAAAACCAAAGAATGCGTAATAATGTGCCATGAAAGGATGTTGAGCTTCACAAATTAGGAAATGGTTAAGGTCGAAAAAGTACATTTCCATAATCAGAGCAATGATTAAGTTTAAAGCAACTGGAAATGTTAACAATGAGCCTCAAAGAGGACGTGTGTCCATTTTGCCCCACACACTGAGGATGATGGTTTGAGTGCCCAGAACGTCAGAGGATGACAGCTGGAGAACTACATTAGTTGGTACTTGGGGTCAAAAAACCTACACATTTTTCATCACATGCCACATATAATTACACTTTGTTTGTCAGGGTTGCCAGAGAGAATAATTTGCTGTCATCTAACAACTATCTCAATTGCCTAAAATTGACTAAAAATCACTGAATCACTTCAGTATGACTGGGTTCTTTAGGCAGATGAGATCAAAATTTTTTGTGTAGACAGAAAGATAGCCCTGCAGAAAAGAAGTTGATCTGCACTGTGAAGTATGGTGGATGTTGTGGGGCTGCTCATCTTCCAAAGGCTCTAAACAACTAGATAGGATACACATATTAATGTCTCCATCAAAGACCAGCAGATATATGAAGACCTGACTGCCTCTGCTAGGAAGCTTCAACTGGGCTGTGGTGGGATCTTCCAGCAGAACAATGACCCAAAACACACCTCAAAATCAACACAAAAATGGTTCACTAACCACAGAATCACTGTTTTGCCATGGCCATCCCAGACCTAGATATTGTGTTAATATATTGTATGAAAGATCAAGAGAATTTTGCTTATTCCAAGGGTGCCAATTTTATTGGAGGCTACTTTACATATACAGTAAGCTGTTGCAAATTAAATAGAGATGATGTAATTTTCATCATTGTTATGTATTTCAGGTATTACAGAAGACACGTTATAATCATGATATGATTAACAACTAGTCAATTGTATTGCTCTCAGAAATTATGCCATGATATATTTGATTGATATGGATTAAAATTATATTGAAATACTGTTTTTCTGTATCCATTAACCAACAGCAGTAACCTGATCTCTTTATGAATGTAGGGAAACTAATGATCTAGGCAAGAGGCAGATGTGAAATGAAACAGAATTTAATGCAACGCAATGGAGAGCCAAGACCAAAGATGCGCAAAACTCAGACATAGAAGAAAGCGTGAACGCGGACAAGAATTTTAATCTAGCAAGAAAATATAAAACTTTTATTTAATAAAATAACAAAATAACATTTCCTATAACCAATATATTTTTATGTATAGCTAGTGTGCAGCCCTATTTAATTATATAACACAAGCCATTTTTCCTTCATATTCTACTGACTTTCAAATAAACCTTCAGTATCCAGCTGCTCCAGGATGAAAAGGCGTAATCCTAAAATGCTAGTTCTTAAAATATCCCTCTCTAAATTTGTTACTGATAAACTTGTAATTTTGTGTTTTTCCACCTAATGCACAGGCGTCAAACCGGTTCAACAGAGGGCCTAGTGTATGCAGGTTTTTGCTCTTACCTTGTACCTCACTGATTGATTAGGTCACTAATTGGTTAGGGCCTCCCCTCACCTGGCAGTCTATGTCTTAATTGGGCACTAAATGAAAGGTAAGACCAAAAACCTGCATACACTAGGCCCTCCATCGAACCGGCTTGACACCTGTGATAATGGATTTTGGAACATTTGTGCACTTTGCACCATAAACTACCATTGCAATATGGATTTATGCACTGCTACACTAATTATGTGATGATTGAAATAAGCAATTTTGCAATGGAGAATTCATTATTGTGTACTTAATTACTATGGGGGATAGTAGATTTGACAAAAGCCAGTGATTTTCAGAATTTCAGAGACACATGCAGTTCTATTGCTGATGTGTGTGTAGTACTTATTTGGAGTTGCCCATGAGAAGAACCAATCACGTAAAGGACAGGGGCTAGAGAGCAACAAAATATTCAAAAAAAATTGCTGATCGGTGGCTGGCAACTGACAGAAGGAAAATAAATAACTTCAGGGGTAGAACATCCACATTGCATCAGCTTTTTCCTCTGGACTTTTCAGATCACTGATCTTGGAAACAACTTCCTTTGAATCCAAATGATGGAAATCCTTAAGCATGACACAAAGTGGTGTGTTTGTGCATATTCCTGTGTTCTCTTACCCTAAGGAAGCTATAAGAGAGGTATGAAATAAAGTGGTGTGTTTGTGCATATTCCTGTGTTCTCTTACCCTAAGGAAGCTATAAGAGAGGTATGACACAAAGTGGTGTGTTTGTGCATATTCCTGTGTTCTCTTACCCTAAGGAAGCTATAAGAGAGGTATGACACAACGTGGTGTGTTTGTGCAAATCCCTGTGTTCTCTTACCCTGAGGAAGCTATAAGAGAGGTATGACACAAAGTGGTGTGTTTGTGCATATTCCTATGTTCTCTTACCCTGAGGAAGCTATAAGAGATGTATGATACAAAGTGGTGTGTTTGTGCATATTCCTGTGTTCTCTTACCCTAAGGAAGCTATAAGAGAGGTATGACACAAAGTGGTGTGTTTGTGCATATTCCTGTGTTCTCTTACCCTGAGGAAGCTATAAGAGAGGTATGACACAACGTGGTGTGTTTGTGCAAATCCCTGTGTTCTCTTACCCTAAGGAAGCTATAAGAGAGGTATGACACAAAGTAGGGCTGGGAGGTATGGCTTACAATTAATACCCCAATATTTTTCAAATGTTTGACGGTATCACAGTATTTAAAGGTATTAAATATTTTAAGTAAAGGGTTGAAAAAAATTAATTTGTTGTTTCATTATGATTTTTGTTGGAACACCAATAAACAAGACTGAGTAAGTAAAAGTAGTGCTATTGTTTAAATCTTTATTAAATGGAGGAATACTACTAAATAACTTGGCAACCGCAAAAAAACAAGCATATCCACTGTCTATGGCTTTAGTACTGAACCGTGGCATGTTATGGCACCACCACAGTACTTGCTTAGGTTTATGAATGACAAAAAAGTCCCACTGTAATTTAACTAGATTAACTACTGGTATAGAACAGACAATCAGATTGGTTTCACAGGTTCTGGTCACGGAATAATAATAGCCCTTGAACTCGAGCCAAACAACCCCCATAAGCTTTTTTCCCTTGTTATAACATTGGTCGAGTGGCTTAGTACAGGCGCTAATAGAACCAAGCGTGTATATAATGTCAAGAGCATGCCAAAGGTGTAGGTGGTAGTGTAACGAAAGGATGAGGCCCACGTTAGCCAATCAGATTCCCAAAAATAGCCAAATTAAAATGTAAATATAGGTCGCACTTTTGGCGCAGGTGCATGTTCTGGTGAATACTGGGACGTCGGCTGCCTAAACCTCTGTTTTCCTCAATCTACACGCAAACAGAGTTTTCCAAAATCTCCACTTTGGCCGGAGTTTTTGGAAAGAATCGTTTTCAAGGGCGAATTCTTTGTTTGCGTGTAAACGAAGGGCACAAACAATGGGAATTTCTCAGTTTTTCAAAATAACCGTGTACGTGTAAACGGGGTCTTAAAACCAAACCATGTCCACACTATCGACGTTGCACCCTTTTTAACAACACTTTTTTCGCTTGCTGCTGCGCGGATAATTTTACCTGCACCCTCCATTTATTTTTTTCACCGTTTATCTAACTTCCAGTTTGTTTGTTTCTCACGTGTGTTTGTGTGTGTCACACAGTGCCATTTCCAAAATAAGATTATTCTCAGTTGTTGCAGCTGGCGGAATGACATATGAAAAAAATACCGGTAACGAACATAGCAAACCGCTACATACATGAAGACCGGTATATAGTTTTTTCCGGTATACCCCCCAACCCTAACACAAAGTGGTGTGTTTGTGCATATTCCTGTGTTCTCTTACCCTGAGGAAGCTGTCGAAGCTCTTGCTGTTGCCAGATAGTTGAGAGAGGTATGACACAAAGCAAAAGCCTTTCTCGTAGGTGAACAAGTTCATTAGACTACTGGGATTAATGCCTGGGTGAAGAACAAAACCCATAAGTGGGAAATCTATTCAAAATAAACAACAACAAAAGCATTTAGTAACACATAATATGTGCACCAAACTTTTTGCCAACAGTTTGGCATTGAATATCTTCGTATGTTATCCGTACCTGGCTCAAATTTGACCTGCAGCTTGCTGACAGGGTTGTCATGTCCTAGAAGACGCATCTGTCTATGTAGGGCATCAAGGCGAAAAACTGTCTCCAGACAGGTGAAGGCCTCACCTGTAAAGATCACAAAAACAAATAGCTGATGGCAATTTTGTAAAAGCCTATGTAGTGATGCACCTTTGTACAAGCCCAAAATCACATGAAATATGTTCTGTGGGAACTATTTTGTAAAACTAAAATATATGAAATATGAACAATAAGAGAGGGTCAAGTAAAAACACTGATGTCTGTTGAAAATGAACAGTATGGTAAAATGACAATAGTCGGTTGAGTTAAACAACATTGACTAAATGTGTGGAATGTGAAAGGATAACACAAAAATGGCATGCTGTCCTAAATTATATTTATGATTACAATATTTTTAGAACATTTACAGTGGGGAGAACAAGAATTTGCAAGTTTTCTTACTTACAAAGCATGTAGAGTTTGTAATTTTTATCATAGGTACACTTCCACTGTCTGTGAGAGACTGAATCCCCCCAAAAATCCAGAAAATCACATTGTATGATTTTTAAGTAATTAATTTGCATTTTATTGCATGACATAAGTATTTGATCACCTACCAACCAGTAGGTAAATTCCAGCTCTCACAGACT
Organism: Umbra pygmaea; assembly: GCA_016801145.1. Classification (NCBI taxonomy): domain Eukaryota; kingdom Metazoa; phylum Chordata; class Actinopteri; order Esociformes; family Umbridae; genus Umbra; species Umbra pygmaea. The sequence goes on along the minus strand of JACXGM010000774.1, from coordinate 23,134 downwards.
TGTTAGTTTTTCTTTAAGTAGCCCTCCTGTTCTCCACTCATTACCTGTATTAACTGCACCTGTTTGAACTCATTACCTGTAAAAAAGACACCTGTCCACACACTCAATCAAACAGACTCCAACCTCTCCACAATGGCCAAGACCAGAGAGCTGCGTAAGGACATCAGGGATAAAATTGTAGACCTGCACAAGGCTAAGATAGGCTACAGGACAATAGGCAAGCAGCTTGGTAAGAAGGCAACAACTGTTGGCACAATTATTAGAAAATGGAAGAAGTTCCAGATGACGGTCAATCTCCCTTGGTCTGGGGCTCCATGCAAAATCTCACCTAGTGGGGCTTCAATGATCATGAGGAAGGCAAGTGATCAGCCCAGATCAACACGGCAGGACCTGATCAATGGGCTGAAGAGAGCTGAGACCCCAGTCTCAAACCATTAGTAACACACTACGCCGTCATGGATGTAAAACCTGCAGTGCACGCAAGTTCTCCCTGCTCAAGCCAGCGCATGTCCAGGCCCGTCTAAAGTTTGCCTATGACCGTCTTAATAATCCAGATGAGGAATGGGAGAAGGTCATGTGGTCTGATTAGACAAAAGTAGAGCTTTAGTCTAAACTCCACTCGCCGTGTTTGGAGAAAGAAGAAGGATGTGTACAGCCCCAAGAACACCATCCCAACTGTGAAGCATGGAGGTGGAAACATTTTTTGGGGATGCTTTTCTGCAAAGGGGACAGAACAACTGCACCGTATTAAGGGGAGGATGGATGGGGCCATGTATCGTGAGATCTTGGCCAACAACCTCCTTCCCTCAGTAAGGGCTTTGATGATGGGTCGTGGCTGGGTCTTCCAGCATGACAACGACCCGAAACACACAGCCAGGGCAACTAAGGAGTGGCTCCGTAAGAAGCATCTCAAAGTCCGTATTACCCAGCGACAGCCCTAAAACCTGAAGGATCTGGAGAAGGTCTGTATGGAGGAGTGGGTCAAAAATCCCTGCTGCAGTGTGTGCTAACCTGGTCAAGAACTACAGGAAATGTATGATCTCTGTAATTGCAAATATGGTGTAATTTCCAAATATGATGCATTATATTTTTCATTAAATATGTTTGGACCAATAGGACGCCTTATACCTGCACCTTGAGTGTCACTCTGAAGTATTTAGCAATATATTAGTTATGTAATCAATACATTAACCATGTGTTTAATCAAGCGATATGTTAATCAATGCATTATAAATAACAGAGTAATCAGCACAACTTTTGAGTATTATGAGCACACCTATATTGGAAACATATGAGCTGAAATGACATGTATACTACTAGAGCCTGTTAGAACTAAAGGAGTTATTGAAGGCCTCACTGTTTTTGTAGGCAGTATAATTATTGATTTACTATAACAACACCTGGTAATGCAATAGTATCAAGTCTCAATGAAGTGCATTGAAACACCCTCAAGGCCACAAGACCTCACGGCCTTAGTAGAACTGTTATAAACCGGCCTGAAGGCTTAATTGTTAAGGGTAATTCTGGGTTCTGTGGCACCAAGTACATCATGGGATGTCTTTGACAAGGGCATCCGCGAGCATGTGTACACACATTAACATAAATTAACATAAAGGGATGACCAATTATATCATGGGATGAAACAGTGAAAGAGAATGGTAAAAAAGGTCACAAGGTTGATCAGGGCTGCCCCAGTAATGATCATATGGGAGGGCATAAATGATAAGGGTTCATATAAAAGGGATGTATGACCTTGATTTCTCTGGTATTCTCCTGCAGAAGATGCTCTGCTTTATTTTGTATCAATAAATTATTTTTGGATCATAAGAACTGCTGTTTGGATTTATTCTTTGAACTTGGAGAACAGATATTTCTCCACTTCACAAACAAATGTTTCTGTACCAAATATTGTATCCTGCTTTTTTGATGTATCAAATACTTATTTCAAGCAATAAAATTCAAATTATTTTTTTTTAAATCATACAAAATTATTTTCGGGATTTTTGTTTTGGATTCTGTCTGTCACAGTTGAAGTGTACCTATAATAAAAATTACAGACCTCTACATGATTTGTAAGTAGGAAAAGCTGCAAAATCATCAGTGTATTAAACACTTGTACTCCCCACTGTAAATGCCATGAACAAATGCTTATAAAATCAAGTAAATATAAAAAATACTGTTCCTTTTGAACAAAAAAAATACCACTTAACAAAAATATAAACGCAACACTTTTGTTTTTGCCGCCATTTATCATGAGCTGAACTCAAAGATCTTAGACTTTCTTAGTACACAAAAGGCCTATTTCTCTCAAATATTGTTCACAAATCTCAAAATCTGTGTGAGCACTTCCTTTGCCAAGATAATCCATCCACCTCACAGGTGTGGCATATCAAGATGCTGATTAGACAGCATGATTAGTGCACAGGTGTGTCTTCGGCTGGCCACAATAAAAGACTACTCAGTTTCATCACACACCAAAATGTCACAGATGTTGCAAGTTTTGATTCAGCACCACAGCCATTTTCCAAGATGGCAGAACCCTGTATCAACAGTAAATTAAAGTTGTTGTTACTGTTCATTATTAATAAATATTTGTATTTGTTTTTCATGAAAATTGGCGTACACACAGTACTGTCCAACTGCTGTCTCTGGACATGTTGCTATGGCGCTAGAGGTGTGAAAATACACAGAAATGCGTTTTTGTCAACTGGTTTTGCAAAAAATGGCTAACATGGCTAGTTGTTTCCCCTACTGTTCTGTGGGCATCACTAGATAGAAAGCCAACCCGTTGTTGACAGGGCTGTTACTATATGGCCAATGATTTTGATGTATGTGGATGCAGTGACACAGAAAAAAAAACTTCCAAACCCTAGAACATCATCCTATGACACACTTGCAGAGGCATGGAATGACCCTCTCACTTTTTTTTATTTGTATTGTTATGTTGTACTGTATATGTTTTTTTAGAGCCTGCTGAAGAGGTTCATCAAGGCATAGATCCTTAATAACTTCACAGCACTGCAAGTGGGAGGTCGGAACTGGGAATGACGTCACACCAGAGTTAAAACAAGTTGATCGCATTCCAGTTGCCGAAGTGGGAAAACAAGATGGACGCCCCCACGAAAGCCTTAGTTGTTTTTGCCCTTTCAGAATATAAACAACTACAGAACAACTAGCCATGTTAGCCATTTTTAGCAAAACCTGTTGATTAAAATGCATTTCTGTGTATTTTCACGCCTTCTAACGCCGTAGCAACATTTCCAGAGACAGCAGTTGGGCAGTACTGTGTACAACAATTTGTGAAAAACAAATAAAACCATTATAAAAACTTAACAGTAACAACAACTTTAATTTACTGTTGATAAAAGGTGCTGCCATCTTGGAAAATAAATTGGTAGTGAAATTTATCAGACTTTGCGACTAGGAATCGCCACTTGGGTGGGCGTTCCAGTTGAAATTCCGACTAGGAACTCGGAATTTCTGACCTCCGAGTATAAATGGAACGCGGCATCAGTAGCGAAGAAAACTCAAACAATCTGTATTGCCAAAACCTTGTTATTCCCCTGCTCCAGTTTACACCTGTTACGCATTTACGGGGCAAGTTTTAAAACATATTCTAGCCTCTAAACATGTTTGAAATGTCATTTAGTGCATATAGCCATGTGCAGCGATTCCTTAGAGTGAACACAGCGAATCTAACAAATCAGCCAGTGTACATACCTGTGTTTATTTCCCGTTTTCTAGTGAAGTCCACACTAGTAGATTGTTGATGTCATAGAATCCAATATTCCAAAACGCATTTTTCACAAAATAAGATTTGCTGTGGTTATGTCCATAGACTACTGTATGTAGCAACATTGATCAGCTGTAACCTGACACTACTTCACAGCTACCAACAGTTCAAGAGTTATCGCAAATGAGCATAGGTAACTAAGCAACATTGTAGACTCGGTCTGTGAGCTGACAGAGTAGTGGTGTGAAGTTACCTGGCAGAATAGTTGGTACTAGTTATTGTATCGACATAACCACGGCAAATAGTTTTTTGTGGAAAAATATGTTTTGGAATATTGGATCGTATGACTTCGACAATCGACTAGTGTGGACTTCACTGGAAAACGGAAAATAAACAGGTATGTACACTGGCAGATTTTTGAAATTTTCCAGAATTCTCCTTTAATCCGAACCTTAACCTCAGTAACGTCAGGCCTAACCTTAATCGTTAATAACTTCATGCCTAACCTTAACCATGAATTTTGTAAATTGGAATGTATGGAATATGTGGAACGTTCTCGCATGAATCCCCTACACAAAATGTGCAGGGGCAATGTAATAGAAGTATGAATATAGCCTAATAGCAAAACGTGCAGCTTAAACGTAAAAACACCCTAAACATGTTGGCATATAACGTAATTCATGTTTTCAAAATAGTTTCCTGAGAATGTAATTTGGGAAAACTTCTGAGATGTACGGTTACTATGTATAGTATCCATCCACGCTCACCGGCCACTTTATTACTTACACCACTTTTTTCACAAAAATGGATTACTCTTACAAACAGTGAGTTACGAGACCATTCCGTTATGAGTGACATAAGTGACATTGAACATGGTATGATTTTTGCTGCCAGATAAGTGGTTCCAGAATCTCAAAAACAAATAACCTCCAGGGATTCACACAACCTCTTAATGTTCACAGTGAATGGAGCAATAAACAAAAGAAAAAATACAATGAGCGGCAGTTCTGTGGGTGAAACACGAGAAAGCCTGGCTCGCAATCGCCACCATTGGTAGGGGTGTCCACATGCATTATATAGCTAAAAGGAAGTATCAGGTATGCACCAACATCAACATTTTGCCGATAACCAATAGTTTTCTATGTTTGTTCTATGACCCCTGCAGTGATATCAAATTACAAATTACTCCGAGCCTGACTATGAATTCTGTGACTTTTCCCAGACCTCTTGCACGAGGCAGCACAAATGGCATAGCGGTGCCCAGGATTTGGGTTAGATAAATCAGATTATATATCCCGTCTTGTCGCTCTCCAGCGACTCCTTGTGTGAAGATCGGGCACCTGTAAATTCTATCGCGGAAGTATAGTTGGTGAAGGTAATTATCTCTGTATGATCTGACTAAAGGCTTCAGTGTTGGATGAGCAGTGCAAAATAATCAGCAGCTGGGCAACATGCCATTGAATGAACCATGTGCGCACCCCTCGCGATCCCACAGATCGGTCCAAGGAGTTGCGGAGCTGCCAACAAGGCAGGGTTAGTGGAAATTGGGGAGAAAAATAATGAAAAAGAACAAAACAAAAAAACATAACCATACACCCAAAAGCCAAACCCTAAAGCGAACACTAAACATAACCCATAAACATAACCCATAATGGCAAACACCTCAATAAATAACTTATTTTTTTACGAATTCCTAAACCACATGACGAAATGCCATCTGATTGTTATCACACTGCTTGTTCAAACACAGAGCATTATATTCACCAACTATAATTCCGCAAATGCACTCACAGGCACATGGTCTGCACACAAGGAGTCACTGGAAGGCAACATATCAATGTATTGTAAGTCTGAATTATTTATCCCTTGTTCCAATTTGAGCTGCCTCATGCTGGAACTTCAGACAAAGCCGTGGTCAGGATTGAATCCTTGACCACTAATGGAGTTGTCCTGCAAAGCAGTGTGTAACTGTCGGAGAGACAGTTTTCTTTGAGATGATAAAATATGTTATTTCAAATATTTTTCACAAATTCATGATTATTTTAGTTCACGCAGTAATGGGACTATACACTCACCTAAAGGATTACTAGGAACACCCATTCAATTGCTCTTGAATGCAATTATCTACTCAACCAATCACATGGCAGTTGCTTCAATGCATTTAGGGGTGTGGTCCTGGTCAAGACAATCTCCTGAAAAATGTTGCCTGGTCTGATAAGTCTCAATTTCTGTTGAGACATTCAGATGGTAGAATCAGAATTTGAGGTAAACAGAATGAGAACATGGATCCATCATGCCTTGTTACCAATGTGCACGCTGGTGGTGGTGGTGTAATGGTGAGGGGGATGTTTTCTTGGCAGACTTTAGGCCCCTTAGTGCCAATTGGGCATCGTTTAAATGCCACGGCCTACCTGAGCATTGTTTCTGACAATGTCCATCCCTTTATGGCCACCATGTACCCATCCTCTGATGGCTACTTCCAGCAGGATAATGTACCATGTCACAAAGCTTGAATAATTTCAAATTGGTTTCTTGAACATGACAAAGAATTCACTGTACTAAAATGGCCCCCACAGTCACCATATCTCAAACCAATAGAGCATCTTTGGGATGTGGTGGAACGGGAGCTTCGTGCCCTGGATGTGCAGCCCACAAATCTCCAACTGCAAGATGCTATCCTATCAATATGGGCCAACATTTCTTTCAGCATCTTGTTGAATCAATGCCACATAGAATTAAGTCAGTTCTGAAGGCGAAAGGGGGTCAAACACAGTATTAGTATGGTGTTCCTAATGATCCTTTAGGTGAGTGTATGTCTCAAATGTAAAAATTTAAAATGACATTTTAGTTAAAATATTAGTGCCTTTTAAATTTATTTCCTTCAGAGAATAACAGGGTCACATGAAAAAAGTTTAAATAAGAGCATGATCAATGCAGAGTAAAGACATAATATCCTAAGAAATTGAAGATTCTGCTGGTTGTCCAAGAGGCGCACACAATTATTTATTTATTTGGTGTATAGCGTTTGATAATGTGCCTTTAAATGAAGAATGAAACATAGCTTTTGTAATTTCATTAGATTTTTCCCACATTTCTATTGTGTAAACGTGTTTAGGTCTGTTAAGCAATGGATGCTAGTTCCTATATGTTATGTGACTGAGAGATGTGTAATTTAAGACCTTTATGTATTATTTTCTTGTAGTTTGCCAGGTGTCTATTGCCAACATTCAAAAAGGGGAAAATAAATCAACAGAAGGCACGTGGCCATTACTACTTTGGACCGGTGCAGTTACACAGCGATTTAGCCCACTATGCCACGCAGGCCCACACAAAAAAAAATAACTTTTGCTGAAATACTAACTTAGCTAAGCTTTAAAAAAAAATGTCAAAATGTAATTTTAGATTTAAAAATATTTTAAACGATGAATTCTGTTCACCGTAGGCTTCAGTGGTGATCCGTCTCTGTGCATAGGTGGCCAGCCCCTCACTCAGCCACATCTCCTCCCAAGTTGCGTTGGTGACAGCATTGCCAAACCAGCCATGGGCAATCTCGTGGATCACATCAATGAGAAGGAACTCCCGGCTCTCCAGGATAGAAGAGATGATGAATGTGAGGCAGGGGTTCTCCATGGCCACAATAGGAAATGATGGAGGCAGGAAGACTATGTCATACCTGAGGGGTTTCGAGGAAAACAATGTTCAAGATGTAATGAAATTATAAGCATCTGAAGTGTATTTGGGTTTGTGAATATCAGTACAAAATAACAGAAACACCAAATGGAAAAGGACTGTTACTTTAAAGTAACTAAATCACAATGACAAACATGGCTAGTATTCACATTAGGTTACTTGCCAATTAGCAGTACATACAGCATATACACTCACCTAAAGGATTATTCAATTTCTCATTAATGCAATGATCTACTCAACCAATCACATGGCAGTTGCTTCAATGCTTTAGGGGTGTGGTCCTGGTCAAGACAATCTCATGAAATCCAAACTGAATGTCAGAATGGGAAAGAAAGGTGATCCAAGTCATTTTGAGCGTGGCATGGTTGTTGGTGCTAGACGGGCCGGTCTGAGTATTTCACAATCTGCTCAGTTACTGGGATTTTCACGCACAACCATTTCTAGGTTTACAAAGAATGGTGTGAAAAGGGAACAACATCCAGTATGCGGCAGTCCTGTGGGCGAAAATGCCTTGTTGATGCTAGAGGTCAGAGGAGAATGGGCCAACTGCTTCAAGCTGATAGAAGGGCAACTTTGACTGAAATAACCACTCGTTACAACCAAGGTATGCAGCAAAGCATTTGTGAAGCCACAACACGCACAACCTTGAGGCGGATGGGCTACAACAGCAGAAGACCCCACCGGTACCACTCATCTCCACTACAAATAGGAAAAAGAGGCTACAATTTGCAAGAGCTCACCGAAATTGGACAGTTGAAGACTGGAAAAATGTTGCCTGGTCTGATGAGTCTCGATTTCTGTTGAGACATTCAGATGGTAGAGTCATCGTTTAAATGCCACGGCCTACCTGAGCATTGTTTCTGACCATGTCCATCCCTTTATGGCCACCATGTACCCATTCTCTGACGGCTACTTCCAGCAGGATAATGCACCATGTCACAAAGCTCGAATCATTTCAAATTGGTTTCTTAAACATGACAAAGAATTCACTGTACTAAAATGGCCCCCACAGTCACCAGATCTCAACCCAATAGAGCATCTTTGGGATGTGGTGGAACGGGAGCTTCGTGCCCTGGATGTGCATCCCATAAATCTCCATCAACTGCAAGATGCTATTTTATCAATATGGGCCAACATTTCTAAAAAATGCTTTCAGCACCTTGTTAAATCAATGCCACGTAGAATTAAGGCAGTTCTGAAGGCGAAAGGGGGACAAACACAGTATTAGTATGGTGTTCCTAATAATCCTTTAGGTGAGTGTATATTTTACACAAATATGATCTGCAAATGTAGTGTTTTAAAACTGACTAAGAGTTTTCTGCCCAACAACCAAAATCTATAACTGCTCAAACCTTCCCCATACGTAGGGTCCAAAGAGATCCTCGGCCACATTCAGCCAACGCTCCACACTGCCTCCTAGCTTGCTTACAGCACACGTCAGTATACATGGCTCTGCCCACACCCGGCTCCTAGCCAGAGGAAGACAGCGAGTGCATATTCAATTAGTGCAAAACATATCAAATCACTTTGTAAAGAAAACACGTTTTCAGGTGTGTCCCTGATCTTGTGCCATTAATGTCCATGGAAACACCTGAATTTGTGCAATAAAAACTTGTGCCCCTCCCTTGTTTTTCATCCAAATTGCATCCATTCTATTCCTAATGAATGAACATCAATTTTAGAAACACAATAGGAATCATATTCAACCTACTGGGATACATCCAATTGGGGCATTAAGAAAAATATGTATATACAGTCGTATTCAAATGTTTAGGCACCCCTGACAATTTCCATGATTTTCATTTTTTAATTATTGGGTGTTTGAATCAGCAATTTCATTTTGATCTATCAAATAACTGAAAGATACAGTAATAATTCAGTAGTGAAATGAGGATAAACAGAAAATGTGCAATAAGCATCAAAATGAAATTAGACAGGTGCATAAATTTGGGCACCCCAAAAGAAATATCACAGCAATATTTAGTTGAGCCTTTAGCAGAAATAACAGCCTCTAGAAGCTTCCTATAGCCTGTAATGAGTGTCTGGATTCTGGATGAAGGTATTTTGGACCATTCCTTGTTGCAAATCATCTCTAGTTCAGACCGACAGATTTTCAATGATATTCAGGTCTGGGGACTGGGATGGCCATTCCAGAACATTGTACTTGTTCCTCTGAATAAATGCCAGAGTAGATTTTGAGCAGTGTTTTGGGTTGTTGTCTTAATATCCAGCCACAGCCCTCAACTTTGTGACTGATTCCTCTACATTATTCTCAAGTATCTGCTGATATTGAGTGGAATCCATGCGACCCTCAACTTTAACAAGATTCCCAGTATCAGCACTGGCCACACAGCCCTACAGCATGATGGAACCTCCACCAACTTTTACTGTGGGTAGCAAGTGTTTGTCTTGGAATGGTGTGTTCTTTTGCTGCCATGCATAACACCCCTTGTTATGACCAAATAACTCCATCTTTGTTTCATCAGTCCACAGCACCTTTTTCCAAAATGAAGCTGGCTTCATGTGGGTTTGCATACCTCAAGCGACTCTTCCGCATCACTCTCCTGTACAGCTTCTCCTTGTGTAAAGTGCACTGAATTGTTAAATGATGCACAGTGACACCATCTGCAGCAAGATGATGTTATAGGTCTTTGGAGGTGGTCTGTGGGCTGTTCTTGACAGTTCCCACCATCCTTCGCATATCCTATACTTTACTTGGCCTACCACTTCTGGCCTTAATAAGAACTGTGCCTGTGGTCTTCCATTTCCTCACTATGTTCCTCACAGTGGACATTGACAGCTTAAATCTCTGCGATAGCTTTTTAAAGCCTTCCCCTAAACCATAATGTTGAACAATCTTTGTTTTCAGGTAATTTTTTTCTGTTAATCCAATTAACCTCATTTCACTACCAAAATATTACTGTGTCCTTCAGTTATTTCATAGATCAAAATGAAATTGCTTATCCAAACACCCAATTATTTATAAATGAAAATTATGGATATTGTCAGGGGTGCCTAAACCTTTGCATACAACTGTAGTTCCTAGTGTTTTGTCTTTACATTTAAGATTTGCTCTGATTTTGCTGTTGTTTATTTCAAAACAATTAGGAATGTCCATTATAATACTGCAGCAATTCTCTATGCTGTTTATCTGTGTCTGCTGGAGGCACCAGTTTTTCAAATTCTCTTTCACACACTTCTACCATTATGCTGCCTGATCGTGTCTCAGGTGCTGGGAAAGTTGTCGTATGAGTAGGCTACCTCTGGCAGCAATCGTTTTACTGCACAGGACAGTCTTATGTTAGGCATTGGATCTCTTAAAAAAAGAAACCTTATCTGAAGTATATTTACATTTCACCCTTAAAGATACAGTCCTCAATTTTCATAATGGCAAATCTATTTTTAGGCCCCCCCATTTTAGTCTGGGTGTGTAGTATATTGTTTATATTACAAGCACAATCTAAGTAGAATAATCATCTTACTGTAGTTAGCTTGAAACCTGACGTGATCTTAAGGCTATTGATGACATTCCCTTACCAAGCGTCAAGCAAGGAATTCCCAACAAATTTATGACGTATGGTTTGCCAAAGTAGAGGAGGTCACGATGACAGAGTTGTCAATTAATCCAGAGCTATATGGGGATGTCTAATGAGTTTGCAGGGTGAGCACAACCTCTACAAGAGAGAAAATACAAGCCTAGACACTTCAGAAAAACTAAGTCCCGGGCGGGGACCCGTTTTAGCTCAATGTTGCCTAAACTCACATTCTATAGAACCTAAAGGCCTAAATAGTTCTAAATATCGCAAAAAATTGCAGAAGACATCTTTAACCATTATGAGATTGACTGCCTCTCTAAGATTCATAATTTAGATGGGCAAGGCTGTTAAGGACTGATTAGTGAATATGTTTTACTTTTACATGCGTTTAACCCTCACCAAGGACAGCTGTGCAGAAAGGAGCTCTACAGAAAACACTACGCAGGGCTGATTTTTTATTGTATGTGCACAGAAATAACTATATTCGAGAAGCACGATATTAGGCATTTGGGATATCCTGCTCAAAACCAAACTCGAATATACTGACAAAACCCGATATATCGGCCAGCCCTAGCCTCAACTAGGGCTGGGCAATATAGCCCGAAATGAATATCTTGATATATTTTGTAGCTTTAACGACTAACGATATATATCTCAATATTTAGTTATTTTAAAAGTTTGGAAAATGTCTACACATATGTAAAGAAAAAAAGGGGATTTCTTTAATAAAAATAGTGAAGAATTGCACTTTCCTTGACAAAGAGGTGTGCAAGACACAGACATTGTTTTGGAACACTTACCAATCTCTGTCAATTTAATATTTAAATGTATTTTAGTAAAAGAATAATGCTCAATCATACTATATGTGGTGAGTAAGTATGACAAATATGTCAGCTTTATGTTGTATGCAGAGGTTCTCAATCTATTTGGCATGTTGCCATGACAGTGGGTCACATGAATAAAGAAACAATATGAATTAATTAGGTGTTCTTGCCACACACTATTATCCGACATATATATTATTAAGTGTTCGAAATGCACAATGGTGATCGTGTTCACAGCGGTGTAGCACAAGATCCTGGGCCCTATGCACAGGCAGTCCTGATGGGCCCCCATGTTCCTCAACCCCAATATATTCCAGACTTTAAGGGCCCTCTCTCCCATTTGGGCACTGGTAATCAGTATTGGTTTTACCCCCAGTCCGACGCCCCTGCGTGTTCACTGTTTATTGCTGCGCACTTAACTTTGCGCGATGACATTAAAATACTAGCAGATGGCGCTGGTCAGAAACATATCACAGGTCACATTTAATTTTCTGGGACTGCTCAGTTACGGCGGGTATCGGCTGTTGTCTGGGCGGCCGCCTTAATAACAAAGTGCTGCTGGAAACCCTGGTGTTTTTTTTGTTTTTTTATAACACCCTGGTGTTCTTACATTTGGCAAGAAACACATACTATTATCCGACATATATATTATTATTATTTTTATTATTATTATTTTATTATAGCAAAACTTTGCCCCCTAGTCCTCCCAGAGTTTTAAAGTTACATACGCGAGTAATGTACCAAAACGTGCGGCTCGATCCCTAACGAGTTGCTATGGTTTTGTGGAAGTTTTCGTAAAACGATTTGCGAAATATTACCGTTTTCGTAGCAAAAACAATCCCCTTAACATTCCTGTCATTTTGTGAAAGGTTTCAAAAAACGGTTTTCAAAAAAATAGAGTTTAAAAAAGTCCTATAGGAATGAATGGAGAAATTCTTCCGAGTGACACTTCTACCAGAGTTTTTACACTACATACACTTGAGGATTATAATATTTTTACCTATAATTTTAGTTTTACAGCTTTATAAGCATGGTCTCTGAATGAGGATGTAGACTGTCGTTATCATCAATATGAAATATATGCATAGGGCTGGAATAGCTCTACATTTCCATTGAAACATTTACGTGAATCAGATTTACAACTATGGCCATCTATAGCTAATCTGTAAAGCGTTGCGCAGCATAACGCTCTTAAATGTGGAGGAAGTATCGGCTTGGAGTATCGGGCCTTTTTCACAAGTACAATATACACAAATACACACATACAGTGGGTACGGAAAGTATTTAGACCCCTTTTCAATTTTCACTCTTTGATTCATTGCAGCCATTTGAGAAAATCTAAAAAGTTCATTTTATTTCTCATGAATGGACACTCAGCACCCCATCCTGACAGAAAAAAACAGAAATGTAGAAATTTGTGGCCAAGTTTACAAAAGAATTTCTGCAGCACTCAAGGTTCCTAAGAGCACAGTGGCCTCCATAATCCTTAAATGAAAGAAGTGTGGAACAACCAGAACTCTTCCTAGACCTGGTCGTCCAGCCAAACTGAGCAAATGTGGGAGAAGAGCCTTGGTGAGAGAGGTAAAGAAGAACCCAAGGATCACTGTGGCTGAGCTCTAGAGATGCAGTAGGGAGATGGGAGAAAGTTCCACAAAGTCAACTATCACTGCAGCCCTACACCAGTCAGGGCTTTATGGCAGAGTGGCCCGACAGAAGCCTCTCCTCAGTGCAAGACATATGAAAGCCTGCATAGAGTTTGCCAAAGAACACAGGATGGACTCCCAGACTACGAGAAATAAGATTCTCTGGTCTGATGAGAACAAGATTGAACTTTTTGGCGTTAATTCTAAGCGGTATGTGTGGAGAAAACCAGGCACTGCTCATCACCTGCCCAATACAATCCCAACAGTGAAACATGGTGTTGGCAGCATCATGTTATTGGGCTGTTTTTCAGCTGCAGGGACAGGACGAGTGGTTGCAATTAAGGGAAAGATGAATGCAGCCAAGTACAGAGATATCCTGGAAGAAAAACTCATCCAGAGTGCTCAGGACCTCAGACTGGGCCGAAGGTTCACCTAACAAGACAATGACCCTAAGCACACAGCTAAAATAACGAAGGAGTGGCTTTGGAACCACTCTGTGACCATTCTTGACTGGCCCAGCCAGAGCCCTGACCTAAACCCAATTGAGCATATTTGGAGAGACCTGAAAATGGCTGTCCAGCAACGTTCACCATCCAACCTGACGGAACTGGAGAGGATCTGCAAAGAATAATGGCAGAGGATCCCCAAATCCAGTTGTGAAAGACTTGTTGCATCATTCCCAAAAAGACTCATGGCTGTATTAGCTCAAAAGGGTGCTTCTACTCAATACTAAGCAAAGGGTCTGAATACTTATGACCATGTGATATTTCAGTTTTTCTTTTTTAATAAATTTGCAAATATTTCTACATCAGTTACACAAAAGTAACCCGGGAAATACCTTTATAATCACAATCACCAGCGCTTGTGAGTACGACCTAAATCACAAATATTGCTTGTCCAAACCTAATGTTACATCACCTGCACTTGTGAGTACGACCTACATCACAAATATTGTACAACCTAACGTTACATCAAAAGCGCAGGTGTATTCACCCACTCGGAGGTCGCAACTTTCCCACTTCCCAGTTGCTCATGCAACTACCAAAACAGACAGGTTTGATTTAGTTAATCACTTACAGCAAGTCAGCTATCTATTGATCTAATATCTAGTGAACTAGCTTGCTTACCTAAGTGTATTCGGTTATTGTGGTTCAGTCGCGCTCCTGTTAGTGCCTTTGAATTATACAGTGTGGGGCTTCTTCCAAACTCATCAGATAGCAATGTTGATTGGTCCGTGGTGAAATCATAATTATTGATTGGTTTGTGGTTAAATCGTCATTCTGTGTGACCTATGATTTTATTTAAATTTGGTTAAAAACACAGTACACACAAACCTACGGACAAACAAACGGAATGCTGACTGCAAGATTTTGACAGTAGCAAGGGCACTAAGGCCATGTTGGCAGGAAGGCAATGGTGTTGCAGTGGTGTTGCAGTGGTGTTGCAGTGGTGTTGCAATGGTGCTGCAATGGTGCTGCAATGGTGCTGCAATGGTGCTGCAATGGTGCTGCAATGGTGCTGCAATGGTGCTGCAATGGTGTTGCAATGGTGTTGCAATGGTGCTGCAATGGTGCTGCAATGGTGCTGCAATGGTGCTGCAATGGTGTTGCAATGGTGTTGCAATGGTGTTGCAATGGTGTTGCAATGGTGTTGCAATGGTGTTGCAATAGTGTTGCAATAGTGTTGCAATAGTGTTGTAGAAGTATGTCATAGTGTTGTGTGAAGTGTTGTGTGAAGTGTTGTGTGAAGTGTTGTGTGAAGTGTTGTGTGAAGTGTTGTGTGAAGTGCTGTGTGAAGTGCTGTGTGAAGTGTTGTGTGAAGTGTTGTGTGAAGTGTTGTGTGAAGTGTTGTGTGAAGTGTTGTGTGAAGTGCTGTGTGAAGTGCTGTGTGAAGTGCTGTGTGAAGTGTTGTGATAGAGTTGTGATAGAGTTGTGATAGAGTTGTGATAGAGTTGTGATAGAGTTGTGATAGAGTTGTGATAGTGTTGTGATAGAGTTGTGATAGAGTTGTGATAGAGTTGTGATAGTGTTGTGATAGAGTTGTGATAGTGTTGTGATAGTGTTGTGATAGTGTGTAGTAGTGTGTAGTAGTGTGTAGTAGTGTGTAATAGTGTTGTAATATTGTATAATAGTGTTGTAATACTGTGTAATAGTATTGTAATACATTTCTATCCACACCACACAGTCATTCCTGCCACTCTAAAAACTACCAGTGGCGGCAAGTACACTTCACACAATTTCCCCAGAAATTGTACCTAATCTAGTTATTATTCAACTTCTTATAGCAAAAATGTGCCCCCCTACTCCTGGAGTTTAAAAAAGTTACATACACAAGTAAAGTACCAAAACGTGCGTCTCAATCCCGATCAAGTTGCATCGTAAAACGATTGGCGAAATATTACCATTTTCGTGGTGTAAAATCCCATAGGAATGAATGGGCTGAATTTTCCCGGGCGCTACTGCTCCCAGAGTTTTTATGCTACACACACAAGGTACCGAAACGTGCGGCTTGTTCCCCTTAATATTCCTGTCATTTCATGTAAGGTTTCGAAAAACAGTTTTCGAAATATTAGCGTTTAAAAAAGTCCCATAGGAATGAAAGGAGAAATTCTTCAGAGTGACACTACTCCCAGAGTTTTTACACTACATCCACGTGTCAGGTACTGACACGTGCGGCTCGTTCCCGTTCACATTCATATTGTTTTGTGGAAGGATTCATAAAACGGTTGTTTGGATATTATAATTTTTGTAGCAAAAAAAGCATCCCATAGGAATGACTGGACAAATTGTTCAGGGTGACACTACTCCCAGAGTTTTTACACTACAGACACAGTACGGTACCGAAACATGCAGACTACTAGTGGCGGCAAGAACACTTCACACAATTTCCCCAGAAATATTACCTAATCTAGTTATATATATAGTTATATACACAGGCTTGTGGGCCCAAGTTCAGCTGTCCAAAATTGCAATCCTAGGCTACTGGTGATCGCAAATGAAAGGTGCTATATGTAAAACGGACAGCCAGCGTTAAAAAATGGGTACTACAGTTCAAATTCAAAATACCTGAGTTGTATCCCTCCACCCTTTCCTCCCCTGAATCGAAACTAACGTGACAAACAAGATCAGCGCAATCATGACAAGCGAACCGTGTTTTACTACGTCTATGGTCATGGAACCATTTAGAAACATGTAGAGTTTTTTAGGTTGTGTAGAATCTCTATGATCTAGTTGGTTTGTTTGCTGCTTCCATGGCTGTAGCGCGCTGGGTTTGCGTTTTTACAGGTATGCCTGGCAATCCGTTCGGGCTGTCAAAATGGGCAGTTGATAACAACACACAGGCCAAAACATAAACATAAATTCCGTCACCAAACGTACTTTTCCAAAAGAAAAAATACTGACATTAGCATTGTTTTCAGAAAATATAGCATTTCAGCTTAACATGTTTCCTTAATATATGATGAGGCATTGGCGTCATTTTGGGATTTATTACAGTACATGTATTACATATAGGACCTTTAACTGCTTATTTTAAATGCTTCTTTTTTGTGAAGGTTTGATATAGAATCGCTTTTGGCTTAATGATTTTCCTGAATTTTTTTGGTCAAATGATTATTTGCAGATTAAAAGAAAGTAGCCTGTTCACCAACAATACGCTCTGCAGAAATGTATCTACCAGGTTAAAAAAGAAATATAAGCGATCTAATAAAAACAACGGGTGATATGTATTTGTCCTGCTCCCATATCATTTGTGCCTACATTTACGTCTTTACATTTAAGATTTGCTCTTATTTTGCTGCTCTGTGTTTATTTTAAAATGTTAAGGAAAAAATGGTGTTACTGCAGCAGTTTGCTGAACGTCTCTGCTGGAGCCACCAGGTTTTCAAATTCTCTTTCGTATCCCCACTTCTCCCGTTCTACTCCGTGATTGTGTCTCAGGTGCTGGAAAAGTATCGTCGTGCGAGTAGGCTACCTCTGGCAGCAATCGTTTAACTGCAGTTATGCATGCACAGGAAAGACTTATGTTAAGCATTTAATCTAAAAAAAAATGTTTATATTAATGCCTGTGGTTTTGTAATGGGATGCCCAACAAGCTGATATTGATGTGATGGTCAGGTGTCCACATACTTCTGGCTATACAGTGGGGCAAAAACATATTTAGTCAACCACCAATTGTGCAAGTTCTCCCACTTAAAAAGCTGTAATTTTCATCATATATACATTTCAACTATGAGAGACAAAATCCAGAAATCACATTGTAGGATTTTCTATGAATTTATTGTTATATTATGGTGGAAAATAAGTATTTAGTCAATAACAAACAAGCAAGATTTCTGGCTCTCACAGACCTGTAACTTCTTTAAGAGGCTCCTCTGTCCTCCACTCCTTACCTGTATTAATGGCACTTGTTTGAACTTGTTATCAGTATAAAAGGCACCTGTCCACAACCCCAAACAGTCACACTCCAAACTCCACTATGGCCAAGACCAAAGAGCTATCAAAGGACACCAGAAATAAATTGTAGACCTGCACCAGAATGGGAAGACTGAATCTGCAATAGGTAAGCAGCTTGGTGTGAAGAAATCAACTGTGGGAGCAATTATAAGAAAAAGGAAGACATACAAGACCACTGATAATCTCCTTCAAATCAGGCATTGAAGATGAAACGTGGCTGGGTGTTTCAGCATGACAATTATCCCAAACACACTGCCCGGGCAACGAAGGAGTGGCTTTGTAAAAAGCATTTCAAGGTCCTGGAGTGGCATAGCCAGTCACCAGATCTCAACCCCATAGAAAATCTTTGGAGGGAGTTGAAAGTCTGTGTTGCCCAGCGACAGCCCCAAAACATCACTGCTCTAGAGGAGATCTGCATGGAGGAATGGGCCAAAATACCAGCAACAGTGTGTGAAAACCTTGTGAAGACTTACAGAAAATGTTTGACCTCTGTCAGTGCCAACAAAGAGTATATAACAAAGTACTGAGATTAACTTTTGTTATTGACCAAATACTTATTTTCCACCATAATTGACCAATAAATTCATAAAAAATCCTACAATGTGATTTTCTGGATATTCTTTCTCATTTTGTCTCTCATAGTTGAAGTGTACCTATGGTGAAATTTACAGGCCTTGCTCATCTTTTTAAGTGGGAAAACTTGCACAATTAGTGGCTAACTAAATACTTTTTGGCCCCACTGTATAGTGTATCTGTGAAATCGATAGGAGAAAGCTAGTATCCGTAAGTCTTTCAGCAATTACACTAAACTAAATGCTGTATTTTTTTTATCAATTACTCACAGGCACCTAGGAAGTTCAAAAGGAATTTTTCCAAAATACAAAAATTCCAAAAGTAGCCTTTACAGAATAATAATCAAGTACCACTTTTACTAAGAAAACACTCAGATTTCAAGAACATTACAGAAAAATCTATCCTGGTCAGTAGAGTTGGGCATCATTTTGATTTTAACAATTCTGATTCCAATTCCAATTCTTTCTTTCGATTCCGGTTCTTATCGATTCTCAATTCCGATTCTTTGATAACTGGAGTCACATGCTTATTTCACAGAGATTTGTTTTTCATTCAATGCTGGTTTACAGTTTCGGGAGCTGTGGGTGTTGATAAAAAAAATCTCTACAAGATGATGATGCACTTGCACAACTGCAACCAAACCAAAATGTAAATAACACATTATGTAAAACTTACACCCCTGATCTGGACTAACATGTATACTCACTCACTACGTTAAAAACAGTTCATGTTTATAAATATGAGCATATTTGCCTTCTCAGGCAGTATGTGCAAACGTTCAGTACAGATTGTGTCTCCAGCAGTTGACAAAGGGATGCAGCTTTTTCACCACATAAGCTGTTAATTTTGTGGCACTCTTCCACTTTCTCTGCTGTCATTTTTCCCTTGACTGCTAACGTAAACAGACTTTCAGGCTGCAGTTAAACGTTTGAAGCTGTAGGTTTGCTAACGTTACTTCTGTTAGCAATTTGCGTAATGCATTACATCTATCTACGAGAGAGAATCTGAGTAACGTTGTTATTCACCATAATTTTTGCAATTCGGCAAATGTTGAATCATATTTGTAGTGCATCCTCCAATGCATGAAATACATGCATCACAGATGTTGCACTTTGACAAATTGGGATTTTTTAAAAGTAAAATTAAGCCACACCTTTGAGCGCCGCTTTGTGTGCTCCGTCGCGGTGCTGACAACACAAGAGCCTGGCAGTACGATGGACAGCTGGCTGCTACGGAAAGCAAAACTTGCGCGTTTTGGAATCGATCGTCGGGTTCGAAACAAAGTTTTCCAAACGATTCCGATGGAATGGTAATTTTTTCCAACAATTCCAACTTGGAACCGGTTCTTGATGCCCAACCCTACTGGTCAGGCACAACTAAATCTGGAGAAAAAACATACTAGGTAAAAATAGGGATGGTGAGCCCTGTGTTATGTGGCATTTTCAACTTACTGGACAGTCATTACCTTTCAAGTCAGTGAAGGGAAGTGAGCAACTGTACTCTTTTGGGAGGCAGGAGAAATAACAGGAACATGAGTCTTGACAGTCCTACTGACCTGGGGCCAATGTCGACATGCTGCAGGTCCCCTGCCACTAGGGCCACAAGGTAGGCTGGGACAGGGTACTCCATGGAGAACTGAAATACCCGTTCCTGCTTAGAGTATGTGCTACGGGAGGCACTCATCAACACTGTTACCCCTTCAGGAACCTACAAACACACAGACACATACATATACAATGAATGAACCTACACACACGGGCTATATATAATGAACCTACACACACAGGGGACATACAGATGGTGAAGTGATAAATTGCTTGCCCTCATACCACGTCACCAATCAGTACATTTAGTTACCATTAAATGGTCTATTAACACCACAGAGTGGCACTAGAACATTTCAAATGCTCTACTCTGAAAACACAGCGAGGTGTATGTAGTCTACAGTACACTGCAATACTTGTTTGCAACTTTCACATATTACTTTATATAAAGTAGGGCAGTGGGCTAGGGCACCTCACATTAATGCCAAAGAGTTGCAGTAATAGAGGTAATGGATACAACCCTGGTACAACCCTGTGTGTAAATCGGCGCTACTCACTTCTTAAGAAACTCTTACTTTTAATTTAAATAATACTGGTGGGTTTGACTTCGACAATCGACTAGTGTGGACTTCACTGAAAAATGGGAAATAAACTAAGGTATGTACACAAACTTATTTGTTCAAACTCGCTGTGTTTATTATAAGGAATCAGTGCAAATGGATATGGATTAGTAATGACATTTTGAACATGTTTAGTGGCTCAAAGCATGCTTTTTAACTTGCCCGTAAATGCGTAATGGTTGTCTATTGGCAGGAAAAGGTAAACACGGTTTTGGCAATACAGATTGTTTGAGCTATTAACGCTACGGACAGCACTTCTGATATGCAAACAACAGAGCTACATTTTGAAATCGCCCGGAATTCTCCTTTAACAATCATCTGTTACACTAAGGTGCACAATTAGAGTACTTAAGAAATACTTAATAGAGTGTATTAAAATAGTGCAGTGTTAAATATAAACAGAGAAACCTGGATCTGAAAAGGTGGGGAAAACAAGTTTGTGGTATAAGCCTACCAGTCTTGGTGAGGATGACGGTTTTACATAATTTGCAGACAACATTGGTCAGACTTTTAAAAACCAAATAACTGCCATACTGGCGAGCTGACTTTTCCCGTTTTATCAACAATTTCCTTGCTCGCTGCGGCATTCATTTTCAAATGATGAGTTTCAGTTTCAGTTACTGAAGAATCCAACACGAGTTACAGGACAACAATATTGCGCAACCAAACTTGATACTTTTAAACGATTGGCTGTTTGCGTGTAACTCGCTACGTTGCTAGGTTAACAGAGAGCAAGTGCCTTTGTTCATGCAACCAAAATTGCTTCGCATCCTCTGGTTTCTTCCGACGAAGAAATGAAAATTATCGAACGTTTTATCGAACACATTTATTATTGATATTGATTACGTGTCTATCGCAAGTAGGGTTGGGTACCGAAACCCGGTTCAACTATGGAACCGGTTCCTGCGCAACCGGGAGGAGTCAGACCGGATCAGAACGCAAATTTCGGTTCCTAATTTCGATTCCACTTAATGTGTCAACTGGAGTATTTTCCCTCTGATGCTGCGAAACGGATGTAAAAATATCACACTTTCTGTGTAGTCTACCGTTAGCTAGATACCGTAAATGTAGGCTACTTTTAAATGCCAAAAACTTTCCTAACTTTCATCCCGGAGTTTGCGAGTTCAAATCCAGATGGATGCTTTGTGTGTTTTTCTCCGTTCCAGCCAGCCGCGGTCAGTGGATTTTAATTGGAAAGGACGGGCACGTATTACACTCGTGACCGGAGTGAATGGAATGGTGCGCAACGCATAAAACCCAGTGTTTTTTGTTTTGCACACTGGGTTTGTATGATGAATTATGCGGTATAATGCTTTCCTAATGAATGAAAATGAGCATTTAAGGTTTAATTCAGGTCTCCATTGCGCACCATTCCATTTACTCCTTTCCCGAGCGCAATACGAGCCCGTCCTCCCCAATTAAGATCCACCGACCGCAACTGGTTCCAGCGTGATGCAAGCGTGTTGCACATTATATTATTTTATAATATATTATAATATTTTTTAGAAACGTTAACCTTAATCCTAACCTTTAACCTCATTAACAACATATACCATCAATGGTAACCACATAGCGAACCTTAACCATGAACGTAATATATAATTTAGAATGCTATGGAATGTGTGGAATGTTCTTGCATGAACCGGCGAAATGAAACATGCAGGTGCAACGTAATAGAATGGTGAATATAGCCTAATAACAAAACGGGCAGCTCAACGTAAAAACAACATAAATATGTTGGCATACAATTTAAATCATGTTTTCAAAATAGTCTCCGGAGAACGTCTGAGATACAGTAGCGCAAAAGAATAAGTCAGGAGAGCACGTCGTACAGTCTTGCGGTCACGCTCAGTCCCAATGAATAACGAATGGAAGAAATCGCAGGTATGGCGGTTTTAATCAGATACTCAATATAACATACACATGTCCAGATCGAGAACAAGACAAGGTACACCAGCGGATTAACCAACAAAATACAGGCCACAAATGATCGGGTAATATACTCTCTTAATTAGCAACAGCTGCGTAACAGAACACTGGTGTCTATAATGAAACATAGAGAAGACTAGAGGTCCACTTACCCTCCTCTTACCAATAACATATAAGGTACTGTGGAGAATATTTAGTTGTAATGATAAATTAACAGAACAATAACCAATAAGTTAAATGCAATGTAGCACAAAAAGAAAAGAGTCTTTACATGGAGTGTGTGACAAAAGGTCAACTAGATATCCTTAGAATGCATAGAAATCATTGTTACATGATTGTGGAATATTACTCTGGACTGTTTGGTCTTTCATAAAAGCTATAGATGTTGCGAACATCATGGAGCAAAGACAAAAGTTATACAATGTTGGGATAGGAACTTACAAATTATGGAAGAAGTTGATTAACTGTAGAATGCAGATATCTTTAAGACAAAAGTAAGGAGACAGAAGGACTGGCCTGTTGACATAAGCTAGGAGTCTTTGAAGCTCACCAAAGGGGGTCTACTGTGTTCTAAATGCTAATGGAATT
>JACXGM010000773.1:0-54564 GCA_016801145.1 Umbra pygmaea | reverse complement strand
GGATGACTGAGCTTCCCAACTAGATAACAGTGTTAGATAAATACATTCAAACAGGACATTTACATGCACGTTTGATGTTGCCTGTCCATCTACATTGGGTCCAATGTATTTTCTTTCTATGCAGAATAACTTGTGTGCAAGTTCAGCTTCCACTAAGGGAGGACATCTTTCCCTATGCAGAACTATCTATCTTCATTGAATGTGTCTAATACTTCACTGATGTTTTGTTCAAATTTTGTTTTTGCACAAGTTATTCAGAAAAGGTACTGAAACAGCACACAGTCCAGAAAAGGTGACAAAAACAGAATAGATAGCTCATTATCCCTAATCTGAAATAACAGATCTGCCACACCATGTATTTCCCACTGCCAAGTGCATTGCAAATGTAGTTAGGACCCTGACAAATTCTGTAATATTACTGAATAGCAAATTGCACTCTAAAATTTGTGACATTGGTTTGATGTTGGGAATTTTTTTGTAAAAACAAATCTTGCATTTGTTTTGCATATTTACATACTGTATATACACTATAATTGCATATTGCTTTCAATGTCTTAGAGATGCACTTTGTATAGTTGTTTAAATTTACAACAGTTGAATAAGTGAAGACTGCAAGTCTATTATAAAGTGCAAGCACGACCTACAAAATACAAAACATAGAAAATATTAGAATTGCAAACTTGAATTAACACTCTCAGTGTCCCATTCAAAACATAGACACTGAGTGTTAATTTAACATTCAGGGTGTTGATTTAACACCATCGATATTGCTGTGTACTACAAGGGGACATTTTACCAGTGTATCTATGAATGACAGTAGCCTGGAATTCCTTTGTCCAAGTCCTTGCAAATGGACTTTCAGATAGTTAGATCATTTGAGGATGATGGAGGATGTGCACTCCTGTAACTCATCTTAATCTGATTTCATGACGGGCTCTGTCCAATATACCTTAGGGAGAGGAAGTAGCTGGCCCAACCCGGCCCATGCACTTCCCTTCGCAGTCCCACCCCATGTCCCCGTTGACATCCTGCTCATGCAAACTCCTCAC
This sequence comes from Umbra pygmaea, assembly GCA_016801145.1. Lineage (NCBI taxonomy): Eukaryota > Metazoa > Chordata > Actinopteri > Esociformes > Umbridae > Umbra > Umbra pygmaea. Next base: position 53,515 of record JACXGM010000773.1, on the reverse strand, counting down.
GGTTTAATAACAAACATTCCTGACACCACATGGCCCCTAAATTAGTCTCATTGAGTCAATTGTTTATTTGATGGAGAGTGTTATGTAGTCAGTGATCATAGAGATTCTGTAGATAGACACTATCCAGACACTTAAAACACATGCATCAATAAAGCTGTCTTTAGTGTCTCTTGCTGATATCTCCAAACATAAGGTTGGGAAAATGGGTTGTGAGCTTCATGGCTATTGTCCCAAATGCAATGTAAAATTCAGCAAATGTAGTACTGTTAATCTTGCCAATTGATACAGAGTGCGGCTAGCCTTATCAGACAATGGGCTAGATAGTGTAGTGGACATGAGGAGAGGACATGAAAGACTGGGCTGTTCTATTGTCTGAGTAGCACAGCTGCTCCCTATGATGGAGAAAAGGAAAGACGGGTGCCTCTATATGCTCAGAGCAATCATGTACTCTCTCACCTTTTCCCATTCATCTGATCCTTTGTAAAGAGCCATATCTTAAAATGCTTTTAGCATCTCAATAAAGGTCAGATATCCTACAGGCTATGCAGTTATACAATGTGAGTTATTTTCCATCCATTTCACATGTTCGCTATTAGGCAAATACAAGAATTTCAAAGAAACTCGTGTTCATGTTCAAATCTGTTTTATCCAACTCGACACTTATAACCAGATTTACTCGGCATCTGAAAACATGGAAGAGAACTATGAATGACAGAACATAATATACTAAGTAATGCATGGCTAGCTCCAATTCATTTACCATTATTTTACCAGGTAGGTTGACTGAGAACAATATTGAAGCAACAACCTGTGGAGTAGTTACAGGGGGGTGAGGGGATGAAAGAGATTATTTAAAGCTAAAGATAATTATGTTGTCATGACAACCTGATTAACACCCCTAATGTCATCGTGAGTTTTTCAGTGACCACAGAGATCCAGGACATCCGTTTATCATCCCATTTGAAGGACAGCACACTACGCAGGCCAGAGTTCCCTTCACTGCCATGGGGCAATAGGGTTTGATTTTTATACTAGATGGAGGAGTGCCTCCTATTGCCTTCCAACACTACCTCAAGTAGCATTTGGTCTCGCATCCAGGAAATGACCCTGCTTAGCATCAGACGAAAAACCAGCAGTGGGAAAATGAGTGCAATGCTGCAGATTGCATTTATTTCAGACAACATTGACGTCTGTCCCATATATTTTTTCACCTTTGAGAGGAAAAAACTTATCTTCCACCAAGTCACAACATCTTTACAAATAATATGAGTGATTGATCTATAACTGTTAACGGTTATGCCTGGGAAAGCCTCAATCATAATACTGGTCAGAAAAAATACGGAGACATAGTAGACTTGTAATTACAATGATGCACAGACAGTGAAAACAAACATAATGCCCTCAATGAAAAACCAAAGAGATGACAGAAAGTAGATTGATAGCTAGAACAACTACACACTGTGATTCACGCAATTGGTGAGAGAGGATAGAGAATGGTGTGTGTTTAGAAAAATGATCAAAATGACTATATGAGTGTGTGTATGTTTGTTGGCTTTTAGGGGGTGGATGTTACTGTTGGTTGTATTCCAATTGTGGGAGTAGGATGATCCACACTCCAACACTCCATCCATTTCTTTACAGACGGCGGAACAAACCAAGTTTTTAGTGTCAATTATTAAATAAAAATAATTTTGCATCATAACAGTATTTTGACAATTCTTTTTGCTCAAGTATTCAGAACATATATACATTGCCTTGCGAAAGTATTTGGCCCCCTTGAACATTTAGACCTTTTGCCACATTTCAGGCTTCAAACATAAAGATATAAAACTGTAATTTTCTGTGAAGAAGCAACAACAAGTGGGACACAATCATGAAGTGGAACGAAATTTATTGGATATTTTAAACTTTTTTAACAAATAAAAAACTGAAAAAATTGGGCGAGCAAAATTATTCCGCCCCTTTACTTTCAGTGCAGCAAACTCTCTCCAGAAGTTCAGTGAGGATCTCTGAATGATCCAATGTTGACCTAAATGACTAATGATGATAAATAGAATCCACCTGTGTGTAGTCAAGTCTCCGTATAAATGCACCTGCTCTGTGATAGTCTCAGAGGTCCATTGAAAACACAGAGAGCATCATGAAGTATAAGGAACACACCAGGCAGGTCTGAGATGTGGAGAAGTTCAAAGCCAGATTTGGATACAGAAATATTTCCCAAGCTTTAAACATCCCAAGGAGCACTGTGCAAGCAATAATATTGAAATGGGAGAAGTATCAGAACACTGCAAACCTACCAAGACCCGGCCGTCCCTCTAAACTTTCAGCTCATACAGGGAGAAGACTGATCAGAGATGCAGCCAAGAGGCCCATGATCACTCTGGATGAACTGCAGAGATCTACAGCTGAGGTGTGCGAGTCTGTCCATAGGAAAACAATCAGTCGTATACTGTACAAATCTGGCCTTTATGGAAGAGTGACAAGAAAAAAGCCATTTCTGAAAGATATCCATAAAAAGTGTTGTTTAAAGTTTGCCACAAGCCACCTGGGAGACACATCAAACATGTGGAAGAAGGTGCTCTGGTCAGATAAAACCAAAATTGAACTTTTTGGCAACAATGCAAAACGTTATGTTTGGCGTAAAGAAAGAAGAAAACCTACACGCCCAATTTTTCAGTTTTTTATTTGTTAAAAAAGTTTGAAATATCCAAAAAATTTCTGTCCACTTCATGATTGTGTTCTACATCTTGTTGATTCTTCACAAGAAATTACAGTTTCATATCTTTATGTTTGAAGCCTGAAATGTGGCAAAAGGTTGAAAGGTTCAAGGGGGCTGAACACTTTCAAAGGCACTGTACATCATAATGACAGGTATAATGTGACACATTATGTAAAAAAACGAATGCATGTCTAACTCTTAATACAGTACATATGATAAAATAGAATCCATTGAACTAATTACAAGAGGCAATTTCGCTAAGCTTTCATGCCCGTATAACAGTGTGCATTTACAATAACATCGAACCAACCAGTTCAGGTCTCTCACTGTAATCACACCCACAAACGTGTTACCAACCTGCCACAAGTGTCCAAGGTAATTAAATGTATCATAGCAAGATTGGTGTAGTTATAGAAACTATAACTGTGCAGTGTTTTAGAATTGAACACCATTCATGACAGTTTGAATTTCATAATTACGACATCTCATTATTGTTATTATACAAGGCAAATTATAGTATATGTAGACACCTTTACACATTGTGCACTGATTAGAATAAATAGCTCAGTGAATTTTGTCAGGGGGCCAAAGACTTGCTCAGTATCCTTTTCTTCTGTACTTTTGACCACACCGAAATGTTTCTATGACCCGATCTGATTGCAGCAAATTTAAACACATTTTGAAGTGTTGAAGATTACAACAAGCCTTCCTTTAAGGCATCTGTTCCAAGCCATTATGCTTATCCAACAAGGAAGTGATTTGGTTCAATTTTTAACAGAAAGCTCACTCACTTGATAATCTCCGTTAGCATTGCAGACACCTAAGTAACCAGAGGGAGCTGCTAAACGTTGATGAGAACAGGACCTTCAGCTGCCTTCCCTCATTTAGACTATTTTTCTGATTACATTTCATCAGACTTTCATTTTCAATGTGAATCAATTTTGTGTGAATCAATTTAGGGGTCACATTTGTAGCCATAAAGTTTGGGCAAATCATTTTTCGTGGAACTTTAATGAGAGAGTCGTTGCGAAGAAATGAACATTGTGAGGGAAAAAATTATACTAATGCTATTTGATAATTACCTAATGTCTGCCTAACGACACAAAATTTAATCTGTTTCCGCACAACAGTTTTCTCCTGGTTTTAGAATCATTGAATTAGGTTAGGTGATGTCAAACTGAGGGGTATTCTGTCATCTTTAATAAATAGGATTATCAGTCTAATAAGAATATCTAAATGTCAGAAGTTTTTCTGGCTGTGGGCCAAATATTGGATTATGGGACAAATCAGACGGTTGGTCGTTTCTCATTCTGGCTTGATTGTGTTGATTTTCCTGGTTTGTTTGTGTCTCTAGTAATCTGCCACCCTGGAAGTGAGTAGATTTTTGTAATCAACTATATTGTGACTAACAGTGGGTTTGCAACTTTGGCTCCATCAGAAACGCACCATGCAATAACCCGTGGGCTGAGGTTACTCTTAATTGTATCGTATGGGTTGTTTACAATTAGTTTTGCTTAGAAAATACATTCTATCTGTTGTATATCTAAATTGGACATGTGTCTCGTTTTATCAAAGTTAAAAGGTTTAATTGTGGATGTAGGCATTGTATAAATCAAGTCAATCAGACAACGAGTGTTTTCATGTTGTGAGGTATTGTTCTGATGTTGGTGTGTGTGTGTGTGTGTGTCAGTGCTTAAAATATATTACTAATGTATGTTTTTTCCCTCGAGGTGTTTTGATTTATGCAAGTATTTTCAAATTAAAATACGTTTGTTAAAATACGAGAGCTCCAACTGTGTCTCTCAACCATTTAAACATAGAGCCAAAAGTATGTGGACATCTGACCATCACACCTATATGAGGTTATTGGACATGCTATTCCAAAACCATGGGCAATAATATTGAATTGGCCCCCAAATTGCGACTATAGCCACCATCAATATGGGAAGGCTTTTCACAACATTTTGGAGTGTGTCTGTGGGAATGTGTGCCCATTCAGCCAAAACAGCATTTATGAGGTCAGGCACTGCTATTAGATGAGAAGGCCTGGCTTGCAATCACTGTAACATTTCATCCCAAAGGTGTTCAATGTTCTACAGGACATTTTTGTCCAGGATTTATTAAATTCTAACAGGATAGGTCATACTTCATGAATAGTTACTATTCCCACAAATCCTTCAAAGTTGATACAAATCCAGCAGAATCTTTAGGATTTTTTTTCTAAGGGTTCTGGCATTGAGATGGGAAAAGGAAAGAGACATACAGTAATGATGAATATTGAACATTATCTTTCATATTTTGCTTACACGAATATCACACAAACACCCCAACGTGTGTGTAGTATGTGGCTTTCTATTTCCTTTAGAAGTTGTTGCTACTAAGGTGGGGATGGAGCTGAAGGGGAATACCTTGGTAATTATCAATAGTGAATTGTCTTGGTTATGTGTTTGTTTCAGTCTGTCTCTCTCTTCCCATTTGTGTTACCATCTGAATATAAATAATGGTAAAATAACTAAGTCAAAAAGTAACTGCTGTCAGTCAGCTATCTGTTTTTTTTCTCTGAGAGACACACCTGTGAACCTTTTATGCGATCATGTTTGTACCATGTTACTGTCAAATTGTATCCAATCTCTCTCTCCTTCACATTGTGCTGCCATAGTTATGGGAAATGAGTAAAAAATGAGCGAGATTGGTAATTGCTAGTGCTGAGGTGTGTTGATTTTGGTCTTTCATTCAGTTTCTTGTCCTTTTTCCTCTGTCTGACAAGATAATTCTGTTCTGTGTGAGATGTCAAGAGATGAAAATGGCCATAACCTACTGAATGTTCCTCCTATATTGGTTACTGTAATAAACCAATCATAAACCTTCTGCCATCAGAACATGTTTGAGTAAGGAAAAGCGGTGTGTTCCTTAAGATTGGCACAGCATTCTCACTATGCATTCAATTGCATCTGTGCCCCTGGTCACATGACCAATGAACTTGAAACTTGGGGCATACTGAAATAACAACAGTATATTGGTAATCCAAAACCTTCAGAACTCATAGAGAAGCCCTATTAGCGTAAGAGTTGAACACCCCTGTACATAGAGGCTGTAAGCCATAAATGTCTGTCCTTTCTAATAGAAACAACAACAAAATAGCAAGCCTTTGTGATATACTATAGATTCCAAAATGTCCATGTACTTTGAAAACCAAAACGATGATGTTGAAGTCAGCTTCAGAAATAGGGGTTTCAATTGTTTGACGATGCATGCGAACTGGAAAGGTAGTCAACTTAAAAACCTACATTGACTCTTGAATTATTGTCAACGATAAACATTAGCCAGTGACATAGCTGTTGTGCTAGAAAGAATGCTAACAATTCAGCTTGCTTGCAAACAAGATAAAATAATAATATATAACATAAAAAAAGATAACATATTGTGCAGTAGGTTATTACTTTTATTTAAAGCACAGTGGCTAGGAAAAACTTCCTAGAAAGGTAGAGAATTGAGAAGAGCAAGACCATCCAGTTCTTTCCTGGCTGTTATGGGTAGTAATACATCAGGCCAGTTAAAAGGTAGGTGCATCATAGGTGTGTGTTGGCTGCTTCCGCTTTGTTTTACGGTGCTTCATTCTGTCAAAGAAGTCTTTTATGAACCATAAACAAGCACAGAAGTATAAAGGCAACAGTAATGCCCAAGATAAGAAAAGACCTTGCCTAAAAGGTGGCTATATTAACTCGATGGAAATAATGTAGCGAAACACTATAACATGTAGCAGCATGGCAGACTGGTATGAAAAATAGGTCTACATGTGTGAGTTCAAATCAGAGGCTCAAGTCAAAAAATGACACCATAGACTCTGGCAGAGGGGGAAGCTGTGTCACTATCCAGAAAAGTGCTTATCTTACTCGGTGCACACTTACAGCCAATATGCATAGGCTCCGTTTTGCTGCAAATCTTTTAATTTGTTTTTAATTGTTGCTAGCAGTAGTTAATTACAATACGTGAGGGTGATTAGGAATTAGCTATCACATTGGTGGTTTGGAAGATTCATTTACAGTTGAATCATAATGTGTACATTAACTGTCTAAAACAGAGCTGCACAACCCTATTCCTGGAGATCTACCGCCCTGTTTTCGCTCCAACCCTTGTTGTGGGCAAATTATTTCAGCTTTTCTTATTATTAGAATCAGGTGTGCTACATTAGGGTTGAAGTGATAACGTACAGGATGGTAGATCTCCAGGAACAGGGTTGAGAAGCCCTGGTCTAAAACATCGGAAAAATCTAAATGTGACAAGCTCATGTCTATAGATGCATTTCAGAACAGGTTTCAACAGAACTAGAAAAAAGTATAGGATCCAGAGATAAACATCTCTCTCCCTGTTTTATTTTTTTCCCCAGCACTTTTCAAAGTGAGGGAATGGATGTGATGTAAAGTGTGGGTCAGATGACTCAGCGGTTACAGAGTCAGAGTAGCAGTCTACTAATTGACTAAAATGTAAAGAAATGTGTAGGGGGAAGTTAGAAATGTGAAGAGAGGAGTTATTGGAGAGTAGTGGGAGAAAGGCAAATAAGATTAATATATTTATCTTCTCTATATAGTACTACACAACTATTTGTGGGTCACAAATACATTTTCCTTACTGGATAAAAGACCAGCCACAACTATAAATCAGTGGTACTCTGAGATCTAGTGTTGCCACTGTAGAAAATGAATGCATCATACAGGATCAAACTCCTGTTTTATACTACCCTGATCCTACTGATCCTACTGATCCTACTGATCCTACTGATCCTACTGATCCTACTGATCCTACTGATCCTACTGATCCTACTGATCCTACTGATCCTACCTTGAGGAGTGTCAGTAGCAAAATATTTATGAAACTTCCACTGATACAACCAATGAACACGGTGGCATCCTGTGAACCCATTTACTGTTGCTCACAACCATATTATACCTTCTTTTTTTCACAGAATATTTGTACAGGAAGACTGGAGCCCAGCCTATTCGCATGGATACCAGGTGGTGTGTGGGCATGTGTGACCATGCATAAGAAATTGTGGCTAATCATTTCACTTTCTTCCCAATGAAGTGGTTACATTTGAAGTTGTACACTATAATACGCAAGTGCACACATAGGTACAGTCCTGTAAAAATGTTTTTCCTTTTGGTAATTTAACTGAAAAGTGATGATGTGTTTTGTCAGTGGCGGATTTACCAAATTGGAGGCCCACGGCGTAGGTATGTATGGGGCCCCCCCATCTGATCTTTAAAAGAGAACGAAAAAAAAATGTACTGACTGAATGGTGGATAAGCAGGTAAAGCTAATCTACAGGGAAGTAAAGGTTGTTTCCTGCATAGACTTGCACATACACTACATAAACTAATAGTCACGATGGATCCCATCGGTGTCAAAAAGTCCATCAATGGACATCTCTTCCACCTCATCTGTGTCAACGTCGATATCACTGTTGGTGACGACGGGTGGCAAAAAAGTGATGTCCTCTTCATTGTCTTGGTTAACGTTATCCTCACCAAGTTCCAATTCACAGCTAGCTGCTGTAGCGACACGTTCAACGCTTTGGACATTGTTGTTCCTGTCTGTATCCCCAAAAGTAGCCGTTAAAAAGTTTGCCATCTTTGGCAGTGCTGCCAAATACTTATCGCGTTGCTTCGTCTTGCTTCGTCGTGCTTCGTCTTGCTTCGTCTCTGTTTGTGTACTTCCCAGTCCTCCTGTCACTGGGTGTTTATCTTTCGGACTGTGCACTGTTTAAAGAAACAATACAAGAATGTGATAGCAAAAAATTAAAATGTAACAAGTTTTTAATAACGTTGTTATTAAAAACAGTAACAAATATGTTTTACTGGTTGTACACACGATTCGATTGAATATATTGTCAGTGTCTCATGTGAAAACATTTTTACATTTAAAAAACATTCACTAGAGTCTGATTTATTCAACAATAGACTAGTTTTAGCAACACATGAACATGGACACAATAAATTAACAATGATTCAATGAATTACGAGCAATATTATTTTGAAAAGGAATATCCGAGTCCGTGTAGCCGGCATAATATAGTATTGCCAGGCAAACGGTTCATGCCTATAGCCAGAGCCGTGCTGGGTGTATGTGTAGGAACAGATAACCATGAACTGGATATTTTAACTATTACTTCAACGTTTCAACGTATTTCTTAAGAATATTAATAAAATTGACAGTGCTTTTGAAGTGTTCATGATGATAAAGGGCTTTTTTTTCTTTTTTAATGAGGTTGGTTGGGGGCCCCCCTACTACGACTGCTGGTAGGGGGCCCCAAGCAGCAGCCTACCTATGCCTCTATGTAAAGACCGCCCCTGTGTATTGTACGTCAGACAACTCATAACATCAGTGACGTCCCCAGAAATGTTTAATCGGGGTGGCTAGATGGGGCAACTTAACATTTTGGGATGGCACACCGAAAGCAAAAGTCATAACTGAATTTCTGGAATTCTATTATGATGTATATACTGTAGGCTAGTTGAAAACTATGTTAATTTCAGAATTAAGGAATCGCATACCAATATAATTTGGTTTCTTATTTCATAGTCAATGTTACTAATTATCATGTGCATAGACTAATACCAGTACAGTTAAAATGTTAAGTTCCACAACAATCCTGTTTTAAAGTGTTATGTATCTGTATATACGTGTTAGGCGATTCATTGTTTTTTCAAATAGTCAGTTGAAATAGCTGATCAATTATCGTTTTATTGTTTTTTCTTAATATTTGTATTTAATATTTATGTTTTATTTTTTTAAAGGGGGGGGGCAGAAATTGTATCAGGGTGGCCGTGGCACCCCAGCTAGCCCTTGGGGGTGCCCCTTCGTGACATCCCATGAGTTTCCCCTCATTTTGTTAAAAGGTGATTAGCAGTACTCATTGATTCACACAGCACATGTGAAAACTGACTGTCACTGCTGTGAAAGTGCTGAGAAAATCATAGGATTAAAAGTCTTTGCAGAGACTGTAATCTGGTTCTGGTGAGATCTCTGAATATTGGAGATAAGTGTATTTTATTAGGAACCACATTATCTGTTGCAAAAGCTATCAGATGAAGGTTTAACACATTCTCATGGCAAGACATGGGTAACCGTACATAATGGAAATTTTACCGCATTATGAAAGCAGACTTATGATATGGCCGATCAAAATGTGAGTTCTACCGTTCTACCGAAACACTTCTATGAATAGACCAATCGTTTACAATTTAAAGTACTCAGGAATGTTTAGTTCAGGGATAATATGCTAGGTTAGTGAGGTTAAAATTAGAGTAAGGTGAGGTTAAGGTTAGGGTAAGGTTAATGCACAGTAAACTGACGTTTTTACATTTCGTAAATGTACGAGGCATTCGTTTTCCTGCCTCCAGAAACGTCACATGTGGACATGTTATTTTTTCATGATTTTGTACGATTTTGTACATATCGCGATGAGAACAGCCTGGAAAGTCGATGTAGTAATCATTGGCGAAGTGACAAGATCAAGAAAAGGTCACATCACTTCCTAAGACAGGCATGTATTGTTTTAGGAGAGCCCTCTAACAACTGCACTTCACAAAGGTTATCTCTAATTGGAGCAGTTGCCACCTATGAAGGGCATTTCCTTTTCTGACCATACTGTAGCTCACCAAATATAGAAAGTAGAGATTTGACCTGTACCTCTCCTTATGCCAGGGGTCAGCAACCTTTGTCTGGACAACATAAAAATACGATGTTCAGGTAGCTCACAAGAAATTAGAGCCCTTTTCATTTGAAAGCCATGGAGAAAGCCATAGAGAGCTGTCAGGTCAAAGTACAATGACATCTGTCAGAGTCCGAGCAATAGGAACAGACATGACAGCCGTCTGAATGTAAAGGAACAAGTTATATAAAAAGGTACAATTAAGTGTTGTGAACATACATTTTATATGCACTGTTGATGCAAAATGCTTTGTAGGACCAAAACTGAGCTGATACCAAATCAAAGGAGATAAAACCTTAAAGGGAGCTTTCATTGTATCTCAGATACTTAATGTACTAATTACTAGTATTACTAATTATCATTTGTGTCATATACAATTCTTTTTTGTAAAATGAGCAATTCACATTTTTTATTTATATTTTTTCCCCATTTTCCTCCTTTTCCACTCACCCTGCCTTGTCGGCAGCTCCGCACACGGTTCATCCACCCATGTCGTTAATTCATTTCGCACTGTTCATCCAACGAAGAAGCCTCTAGTCAGATAATGCACGTGATGATTACGAAGGATAGATAATCTGATTTATCTTACACAAATCCTGGGCAGTGCTATGCCAATTTGCGTTGCTTTTGTGCAAGAGGTCCAGGGAAAGTGTGAGAACCCATAGTCAGGCTCAAACCCATGACTATCATGTTTACATGACTGTCGTGCAATGCAGTGACTTAGAGCACTTCCCCACGCAGACCCCCTGCAATTCACATTTTGTGGTAGATCCTATCCCTGAACAACCCTTCTGATTCCTGTGAAAATAGCCTCAAAAAAAAAGTAATTACCAATTTTTTTGTGAAATTTCTCATGCTCAAAATTAACTCAGTGTATTATAGGAGTCTACTTCCTTAGCCACTTGTTAGCTGAAGCTGCATCGGTGTACACTCCCTTGAAGTGGGTATCGGAGGGTCTAAGTAACCCCTACACCCTTGATCTTTTTCACTCCCTCAGCTTTGGGACAAAAATGGCCGAGGCTCGTGAACAGAAAGACAAGGGTGAAGTGGAGAACTGAGGGGTTTGTTTGGGATTTAGCAATAGATTAATCACAATAAATATAACGCTAAAATCAAATTAGTATACCAAAACATTAAACAGTAATCTAGTAATCTAGTAATCTAACTATTAAAAATAGCTTGCTATTTGTACTGACTCTAGGCCTACTAGTATGTCACCAATAAATTATTATAAATATTTTTATACAAACAGATGCAATGAGAAGTATGAAAACACATTTAGCTAACTTTTACTGTAGCTAGATAGCAAGTTGAAATTGTTTTGAAACAACAGCAGAAGTTATGGCTATAGATTGTGAGCTTAGTTCACTGCCCAATCTAGTGAACCATCAACGGAAAACAACTGAGTGATCTAGTAAGCAATACCTACTGTCTTGCTACTGTACTGACTGTACAATCAGCTGCTATTGGAAACAGACCAAAAAACTCTTGACACCTTTCATATTTCTCAATATATCTCCTAATCAAGGAAAAACATAAAATGGCTAATTCAATCCAAAACAACTATGATAGGCATTTACGATGACTTGTAGTGTGATCGGTATTACACAAATGCTTTGGCACGTGAAAGAAAACCTGACTACATGAATTTGACAGACACCGGGCCTAAAACCCCCAAGAGCAAGCAACACAAGTGATGCACAGTGGCTAGGAAAAACACCCTAGTAGGTGGACACTAGGAAAAAAACTAGAGAGAGACCAGAATCAAGGCAGTGGCCAGTCCTGTTCTGGCTGTACTGGGTGGGGAAACTGAGAATATATAGCTCATTGTATTAAGGTCACATTGTTTATCAGTGATCAAGTTGTGTCCATGAATGCAGATTGGAATGGGTGGGCTGTGACCACAGTCTGTGTGTAACAACAACACAATTCGATGTTCTTGGGCAGGGACAATGGGATGCGCTCTGGACATGTACAGCTGGAGTCACCAGCCGGAAACGTGATCACCAACAGCAGTGATGTGGGCACTAGCACAGCAAGGTAGACACAAGACTGAGACAGAATCATCAGATCACATGGTCCTGAAGCATGTTCCAAGGGTTTGGGTTCTCCTAGGGTCAACATGACATCAGAAACATTAGATGAGTGGGCATTAGAGTGAACATCATACTAAGGTCTAGTACCTCGATACAACTCCGAAACCAAAGATAAATATATAAACTGTCTCTCATCCCCCATCGCATACCAATGAAACTTAATTGGGGATTGAGAAAGGATAGAATGACCCTAGTCCCACATAAACTATTGCAGCATTACATCTGAGGACTAAGACGAGGGGATTGGAGACGTGATCATGCACAAAGAAAACCTCAGGCAAGAGAAAACAGGCATGTTTCAGACCCACCCACATTGCCAAGACCAACTCACCAAATGGACACCAACTGACCACAACCATGCTGAAAGTGAGTTCAGTATTGTCCACACAGTGTACTCCCACAAGTGTACGGTATCATGCGGCAATATGAGCAGGCCAGTGACTTGGCCCTTGAGTGGTGATGGAGCAAAGATATCCCAGTGGAGAGGGAAGCCTACCAGGCAAGCCAGGATGAATGTTTTGTCAAACAGTGCCACCATACACTGTTAGCCCCCTGGGCCAGTGAGTTGAGTCTTCAGTGTAGACTTAAATGTTGAGACTGAGTCTGCATCTCTCACATGGGTTGGCAGATAATTCCACAAAATTGGAGCTGTATATCAGAAAGCCCTTCCACCAGCTGTTTGTTTTAAATTCTAGGAACAGTAAGGCACAGTAGAGTAGAGGCCTGTAACTTGTGAACGTAACGTAAGTGTAGATATGTATGACAGCACCAAATCAGACAAATAAGTAGAGGAAAGTCCATGTAGTGATTTGTAGCTCATTAATAAAACTTCAAAATCAGTTCTAGCCCTGATGGGCAGCCAGTGTAGAGAGACTAGAATTGGGATAATATGTTCAAATTCTGCATTTCTATTCAGAATTCTGGCGATTCTAGAGCGAAGCATGGAGGCAGGTGCGCAGCATGAAATCCTGTACATAGGCTGTCTCTGAGGGGCCCCCCCACACACGTTAGGGCCCTATACACTTTTTACCCCTTTTCCCCTTAGTCCTACACCCTTGCATGGAGGAAATGTATGACTGTTCTGGAAATGTCTACGACATGATCCAAGCTCCTAACAGGTCCTTGTGGGATGGTGTTTTCCTTTATTAAGAATGCTCACCACTTATTCTTCTGGGTGACTTCAAACTTCCTACATCTACTTTTGATGCATTTCTCACCACTGTTCTCCTCGTTTGACCTCACCCCTACCCAGATGACCCCTACCCACAAAACCGCCAACGCTCTGGATCTGATCTTCACTAGATGCTGTCTGTCCACTAACCTCATCACCACGCTGCTCCAGTTGTCTGACTATATTTTTGTCTCCTTTTCTCTTTCTCTCTCCTCCACCCCTATACTGTCTGTCCCTACCCAGGTCTCACACCGAAGCAACACTCGTTCTCTCTCCCCAATTGCTCTCTCCTCCATCCTGTCATCTCTCCCATCTCCTGAATCTGCCTGTTCCATACTCTCTTTGCTTTTCAGGTCCTAAAACCCCCTACTCGACCTACTCGGCCAGCGCAAATCCTCCCTCCTGCTCCGTTGCGAAACGAAATACTATGAGCTCACAGAAGTGGTCTTTGTGCTGCTAAGTCGAAATGGATGAAAATTAGACTTCAGAATGACCTGCAATCCTTCCAATCCCTCTTTGCTACCTTCTCTTCCTCTCTGTCTGCTGCTAAACTCCCGACCATCTTCCCTCTCTGCCTATGACTTTGTAAACATTTTTGAGGAGAAGGTTAATAACATCCGTAACTAATTCACGCAACCCCGTGTGTCTACTGGTCACACCATCACCAAAATTTTCCCATGCACCAATTGATTTCTCCCCTCTCACCAGATGACATCCAGCAGATAGTGAGATCCGGCTGCCCAATTAATGCCTGCTCGACCCTATTCCCTCCTCCCTCCTGCAGAACATCTCTGGAGACCTCCTCCCATTCCTCACCTCCCTCATCAACTCATCCATGACCACCGGTTGTGTCCCGGCAGACTTCAAGATAGCAAGTGTTTCTCCCCTCCTAAAGAAACCAACCCACAAATTGAGCGTACAGTCTCCAAATAACTCTTCAGTTATTGAAGATAGTTGTGCTCCAAAGTTTGCATACCCCTTGATAATTGGTAATAGATATACCTTTGTTTAAGAAAACATAAATGGGCAGGCAAAACAATTTGTTTTTATTTCTCATGGGATTCATATTCAAGTCATAGCAGAAAGGCGGGGGGGCTCTGGAAAGGTCAGTGAGGTGCCTTATAGATTAGGATTTAGATTGATCTCCTGGCTACAACATGAATAAATTAAATCCAACATTGTGAAACATTGTTTTTGATGTATTATGTCATAAATATCCCAAAGATACAAAACCATATGTTGTTTGGTGTATTATGGGTAAATGCATGTAGAATTTGAAAAATAGGGCTGGAAAATCCATGTTGGCATCCTAAACCAGTGTGACAATGGTTAGGCGACATTCAAACAGATCAATATCAATATTTTGTACATGCACTGTGTTCCTAATTATTATGCAAATTGAAATTAAGTGTCATAAACATTAAATATTTAGTTTTTCAATCAAACTCATGGATGGTATTGTGTCTCCGGGCCGTTTGGATCACTGAAATCAATCTCAGACACCTGTGAAAATTAGTATGCCAGGTGAGCCCAATTAAAGGAAAACTACTTAAAAAGGACGTTCCACATTATTAAGCAGGCCAAAGGTTTCAAACAATATGGCAAAGGAAAAGGATCTCTCTGCTGCGGAAAAAGCATCAAATAGTGTAATGCCATGGACATGGTATGAAAACATTAGATATTTCATGAAAGCTTGACCATTGTATTCTGAAGAGATTTGTGGCTGATTCAAAGAACAGATGGGTTTGTGCAGAT
Source organism: Umbra pygmaea (assembly GCA_016801145.1). Taxonomy (NCBI): domain Eukaryota; kingdom Metazoa; phylum Chordata; class Actinopteri; order Esociformes; family Umbridae; genus Umbra; species Umbra pygmaea. The sequence continues at coordinate 38,063 of JACXGM010000773.1, read as the reverse complement.
AAAGGCATAATGAGGAAGGTTACTGCCCGACAAATTCATCGGATTAATAGAGCAGCTGCTAAAATGCCATTACAAAGCAGCAAACAGGTGTTTAAAGCTGCTGCCTCTGGAGTCATACAAACCTCAAGGTTTAGGATCCTCCAGAGGCTTGCAGTTGTGCATAAACCTACTCTTCGGCCACCCCTAACCAATGTTCACAACAGAAACGGTTCCAGTGGGCGCAGAAATACATGAAGACTAATTTTCAAACAGTCTTGATTACTGATGAGTGCCGTGCAACCCTGGGTGGTCTAGATGTATGGAGTAATGAATGGTTGGTGGATGGCCAACATGTCCCAATAAGGCTGCGACATCAGCAAGCAGGTGGCAGAGTCATGGTTTGGGCCTAAATCATGGGGAGAGAGCTGGTAGTCCTCTTTAAGGTCCCTGAAGTTGTGAAAATGACCTCTGCAAAGTGTATAGAGTTTCTGACTGACCACTTTCTTCCATGGTACAAAAAGAAGAACCGTGCCTTCGATAGCAAAATCATCTCCATGCATAACAATGCTTTTGATTTCAGTAAATATGACCTAAAATTCAACAAATGACCATTTTCAGTTCTTTACAACCTATAACATGTTTTGAAACTCTGTTGTGCATAATAACTTAGAACAGTGCATTTTGAGTTTTTTATTAAAAAAAGTTTTCATTGGGTGGTTTGTTCAATGAAAATTAATTTATACTCTAACAATTGATGACTTGAAAATTATACTGACTGTCATTTGCATTGACTATTTAAGAAAATCAGTGTAAAATACAATTTGCACAAGTAATTTGGAACACAGTGCATCTCTGGATCTGATAAACTCACATAGACGAGCCACCACTAAACACTAAAGAGGGTCAATTAGGCCTTTTGCTTAGTGGCATTGTCATGCTGGAAAGTTCCTTTAGAGCTCAACACATCAGTGAGCCACCACCATGCTTCACAGTGGGGATGGTATTCCTTTTAACTATAGGCCTTGTTGACCCCTTCTCCAAACATAGCGCTTATGATTGTGACCATAAAGCTCTATTTTGGTCCGTCACTCCAAATTACAGTGTGCCAGAAGGCATGTCAAAATGTTGTTGGGCATATTGTAACCAGGCTTTTTTGTGGCACTGGCACAGTAAAGGATTGTTTCTGGCAACTCGACCATGCAGCTCATGTTTGTTCAAGTATCGTCGTATTGTGCTCCTTGAAACAACTACACCGTCTTTTTCCAGACCAACCTGTATGTCTCCCGAGGTTAGGTGTGGGTTTTTCTTTGGCTCCAAACAATTCTTCTGGCAGTTTTGGCTGAACTCTTTCTTGGTCTAGCTGAAATTGACTTGGTATCAAGAGATACCCGAAATTATCACTTCTTAATAAGTTATTAAACAGTACAGACTGGCATTTGCAGGGCTTTGGATATCTTTTAATATCAATTTCCAACTCTATGCAGTTCAAGTACCTTATTACACAGGTCTTTTGACAGTTCTTTTCTGCTCCCCAAGGCTCAGTATCTAGCCTGCTAAGTGCATCCACGTGAGAGCTAACAAACTCATTGACTCTTTATACACAGACACTAATTGCAATTTCAAATGCCACAGGTGTGTGAAATTAACAAATAGTTCAGTATTTAATTTCCTTCAAGACAATAATGGAAAATACTTTATAAACACAGTAAATGTCCGTTAACACATATAGCTGGTATTACTTTGTAACGGATATCTACTGTGTTTATAAAGTATTTTCTGTTATTGTCTTGAAGGAAATGTCCATTAAATAATAGAAAAATTACTGACAACAAATGACCAGTATGTTTTACTATTTTCTCAAGGATATTTTTTACCTGAAGTGCCATGTACATGCATACAACATCATAGTATGAATTCACAAAATGTTTACCTTTATCAGACAAATCCTTTTTAAATACTTTTAAGAGACGGATATGGCTTTTGGCCCAATCTAATCGGCTATGCATAACTATGCATATTTTCTTTATTATTGGACATTATTATTGACATTATCAATATTATTATTGATTCCACTGGAACAAAAGATTATAGAAGCCTAGACTGTTTGTTGCATTCAAATTTGTTTAATGTATGTATTTGTTTCTTTTTCAAAAATACATTAAACATTTTATCAAGCAGCCCAATTGTGATCGAGTAATTTAGATACTTTGCCATCAATTAAACGCATCAATTATATAACTTCATTTTATATAATATATCCTAAATACAGTATGTTGGTAAGATGCTCCATGAACATTATGTTATTCTGTGACAAATTGTGTACTTAAGTACATTAAAGATCACATACTGTATCTAATTTTGATACTTAAGTACATTAAAGATCACATACTGTATCTAATTTTGATACTTAAGTACATTAAAGATCACATACTGTATCTAATTTTGATACTTAAGTACATTAAAGATCACATACTGTATCTAATTTTGATACTTAAGTAAATTTTAATTCAGATACTTCAAGACTTCAAAAATCCAAATACAAATCCAGTAGGTGACTTTTCACTTTTACTAGAGTCGGTATTTAGCATAGTATCTCTACTTTTCAAGTATCATTCTTCAGTCATTTTTATGCCTCTGCTCACATGTTTCACATCACTTTCTTATTTAAACTTGTCACATCACTACTAGTCCTAAATTGCCCCTGTCCCAACTTTTTTACAATGTGTTACATGCATCAATTTCTAAATGAAAATTTACCATAACAAAACTATGTAGTTGATTAGGTAAAATTAAATAGTTTTTCTTTACAAGTTTGTTTACATAAGTCAAATTACTTTTACTAACTCCTCCTCATTCCTAGTTACAAACACTCCTTTTTGTTTTAGTAAGCATTTTCCATACTGTCACAACTTTTTTGGATTTGAGGTTGTAATTCTTATGAATTAATTACCCAATCAAAACTGTGTAATTCACAGGGTCCGTGTGGTGTAGTGGGCTAAGTCTCTGCATAGCAGGACAGTCTACATCCCTCATACTCAATCCGGCACTCAAATCCAAGTACATTCCATTTTTTCATTGCAACCCACTAATATGGTACTTATTATTAGAAAAAAGGTCCAGTGTTAAATCAACACCCTAAGTGTTAAATTAACACTCTCAGTGTTTATATTGCTCCACTGGAGCTATATAAACACTGAGAGTGTTAATTTAACACTGGACTTTTTGCTGTGTAAGAGTTGAGTATGGTCTATGTCACGACAGTGGTTTGAGCATGACTATGGGTTCCCTGACTTTTCCCGGACCTCCTGCACGAGGCAGGGCAAATTGGCATAGCGTGTGTGAATATAGTGTGAATATGACCTAGCCAAGATCCGGGAAGTTGGCTTTCAGCTAACGTTACAGTGTTTTTTGGCAAACCAGTACCGTCACAAATTGCTATGACGCAGTGCAGGGAGAGATGGAGACAAATGCGAAGGTTGAAATAAAAATCAAATCTGAAATTTAATCGGACAAACTTTGCAAATAAAACAGGCTGCATGGAGTAAAAATACAGACATCTACATCTACACACACATAACATTTAGATAATAATCCACATCAGGTGACAAACAATCAGGAACTTAAATATGAGGCTAATGAGTGACTGGAAACAGCTGAGTACAGTTGCCTGTGAATGAGGGAGATCTACTGATTAACACAAAAGACAATCCATTGGTTGACGTTATATGACGCCCGGTTAAAAAGTACATAAAACATAGAATGGGCCACGGTGAGCCTGGACTCACTGACACAAATCAATCCAGGAGGAGGCATCAGAATTTATGTATACATACATGTAATGATGGTGTTTTGACAATATTTTATCAGGGAATTAAATGTTCTCAGCTTTTACATGTTACGACATTGTCATTATGGTGTTATGACAATATTATAACAGTCATTAAAATGGGATGTCAGCTGTTATTATATGTTATGACCTATTTATGACAGTGACATAATGTGTTATGATGCTATCCAACATACAATGAGTTACATCGAATCACACACTCCACATGTACTCAAATGCATTGCCTGTGTCGAGGTAACCTGATCAGCTAGCATCTAGCTTTGCTTGAAAAGGCTTGGTAGGCAGTATAATGTAACTTGCACTTCACACAGTCATTGATGAGGAAGCCCTTGCCAACCAAGACAGCTATTATTTCAGTCAGGAACAGCCATCCCAGACAGCCTAATTATCGCTTTTGGGGTTTTAGGGTTAGCCTTAATAAAAGCCATTGTGCTATCAAAGCATTAGGCACGGATATGTTATCATACCTGGTGCAGCACTCAATATCTTGTTCTGAGCCAGCAAATATTTGTATGCTGGACTTATTTTTTATTCAGTAATGTTCAAAATTTACTGAGGGGATTGCTGGACAAACTTAAAGGAGCTATTTGTAAGATTTGGAGCCGTTTGAAACAGATTACAAACGCTTTTAAAACATTATTTCTTGATATTGAAAGAAATCGCAATTGCAATTGCTGTTCAAATGGCAAAAAATGCACTGCATAGCTTTTTATGAGGTTTATCAAATATCTTGAAATATTAGCTTTTGTACGCTGCTCACTCAAAGAGAAAGTTGTTTGGTTCTCTCTCTGTGAGATTCTACAAAGTACATTTCTAGGTGTCATGAAAAAGGCACACCCACCCTCAAAATAAAAAATATTTATAACCCGTTTCAATATGCCTAATATTCAGAATAGTATGATAAAAACCATTAAGGTCTACTAATAGCTGTTTTATAATAGCTGAGCCAAATCATATTCCAGTATTTAGAATTCTATTGTCCAGCAAACAAAGGTAACTTATTATTCAACACATGCTAGTATTTTTATCTTGACATCCCCACTTTTTTATATTTCTAACAGATATGTCTATAACATGAAACCACATAGACTTGTGCTGTGCTTTGAGTATGATTTTTTTACCATATGCATTTTGAAACATTCTCAAATATTGAAAACACTGTGTAAAGCGAGATCCAACACCTGACCGGATCACTTTGGTGTACTATCACTGCTTTCAGATGGTAAAAAGGATAGCAATAACAGAGCTCTAGGTTAAATACATGGGGAAATATTAAGTGCAGTGGCATTCTAAAAAGGCTAGGAGGTTCTCTCCCATAACCTAGAACATCTGTACACTCTGGAACATGGGAAGACATAGTTTTGTATTTGGTGTTGGGTCATTCTTGTCATTCAGTCAAGAGAATTACGCTACATGTCAATTAAGGAATTAGTGTTGGTTTAAGTCCTTAGTACTTCACAATGGCCTATCAACTTGAAACTTTATTGGATAATCAATGAGATAATGTAATAACCCATGGAAGGTTTACTATTGGTATCTTAAAAAATAATGCATCAATTTTAATAATCATTCAAAAACTGTTCAATTTTACTACAATTTTTATAATTCTCTAATAGGGCTTGGTTTACATGGCAAGTGCAGAAATATATGGACATACAGTAGACAAAGTCCAAAACTATGCATTAGTCTCTACCACCCACAGAATATTCCATCAACCCACTGACAGAATCACTAGTCAGCCTCAAAAACAGAATGGCCTAAAAATAGCTAAAAGTGTCTACAGAGTTTTGTAAAAAGGTCTTCTGGACATACAGTATATGTCAATGTCTAACATGTACCGGATTGATTCAAGTGTAAAGAAAAACGAACTGGCAATCCACTTCATATTTGAATATGGTGTAGTGGGAGTTATGTTTTTGGCATGTATTGCAGATCTTGTTGGATCAGATACAAACATATTCCTCCAAACTCACTGGACAGCTTATCATAATGCAGCTTGACAATGATCCCAATTCATACATTTTACTTGTATTTATCCAGGCAAGTTGATAAGGATCCACTATTTGACATTAGGTGTTTCAGAAAATGCAACTAAATCTACAGTACAGATATTAGGCATACAGACTAAAAAAGCAATGCAAGTGACTCTGCTGCATCCATATATCTCAGGAATTACATTTTTTATTATGTAACACGCAAATTACGCTCTGTGACAACATCTCCAGTGACGTTGCACACTCACATTTTACTAATACGTTGATCTTTAAAATTGAGCTATTACTGAGTGTTCTTTAACAAAGTCAGTCTATTATGTTGCAGCTTCCTTCGTTTAGGGTACAATCCACAGTATCCATTATGACCATTAAAAGCATCTTGTTACGAATTACAATCGTTTAAGGTTAATGTTAGGGATCACATTAGCCTACTGAGGTTAAGTTTAACATTAACATTACAAACACAGACACTGGAAAATCACCTGTGTACAGAAAAACCTCCTGCCTCGAGCTGGAATCGAACCCCACTGTCGGGGTGAGTATATTAACAGCATCCACCATCCCCGACCTCAATGTCCAACAAAACAACGACACTACTTAACAGGGCTCCCAACATCTGGAGGTGATCAAGTAATGTGCATCGCTTTCACTGTCAGAAAAGCCCTGAATGGTTGCTAATCAAGTGGTGTTCGTCCATATCACATTTTCAAATCGAACGAGCCTTCTTCGGCTACTCTGGTGGTGTAATATGAGATCTGAGCCTATTGTGTGTGTCTCAGTTGTGTGACAGTTGGCAGCCCTGATTTAACGCTGAAAATGCTTACAAATGCCCATAGCATCCAGGTTGCTACAGTAACAGAACTTTTAACATTGTATAACGCATACAGTGCATACTGTACATATATATAACATAATCATCAACAGAAATTGCTGAAATCTAGGGCTACCTGCAAAACACTGTCTGTCACGAACACGCACTGATTTTGGGTCAGTTTAAGAGGATCAGAATCTACGTGTTGTCTAACATACTTAGAAACGATAAAACATAATCCTGTTGGCTACATATGCAGGTTTTTTATCCACACTGAACGTCATTTGTGCATCCTAACAGTGCTTTGTACACCTGGAGTTGGAAGGAAACATGTTACAAAAACATTTAATGACACCACTCTGTGGGAAAACAGTGGTGTGCTATTCTCTCTTTTAAAGGTTGAGATGTCTTTAAGGCAAAAGAATATGTCAAAACCTTTTCACTGTCTATTCTCTTCACTCTGGATATCCAGCTTGACTTGCTGTGTACTCCCAAATTAAATTTCACATATCAAGAGACCATTTCACAAGGCACATTAGCTGGTTTATCACTTGGCATATATGGGAGGATTCTTGAAAAAAATTACAATTTTTGTGTTCCTCTACTGACATCATATGGTGAAAGATAGAATGCATGCAGCATGTTTTATTGTTTTTTTATTTAGGTTGGACAGTCTGCACTTACCTGATATACCTTCAGGGGGCACTGTTGGGCCACCTCACAACACAGAGGGCAACACTTATTAGAAACATCTTGTCCTGAAAAGAAAATCCAGAGTGACAAAAAATTCAATGAGTCATAACATCTTTAAAAGACTGATATATACATTTATTCAAATAACCACACTTTATGGAGAGTATTTACCACTCTCCATGACATAAAAGGTCACACTACAGCAGTGGAACATATTGTCCGGATACCCTCTAGAAAAATGGCTTTTGTCAAGATATGGGTGGATTTTATAGTTATTTTGATGCCAGAGTGACTGATAACATTCATTTTTCTTAGGCTGACAATGAGCCAGTTATTGACTTTTTCTAATCGTTTATGTCCAGACGGAAAAAAAACAGACAATGAGTACATGTAGGATGAGATAAAACATAACATAACATATGTTCCATTTCAGTACAACCACAGGACAAGTGTGCTGTCGTTTCAATGCCAGAGCCAGGGACAATTTTAAAGGCTTTATTCTTTGTCTTCTTGAACTCAGATTCAGAGGTTGCCTAGCAACAGTGACAGTAACAGCTGGGACAGCCTTGATCTTGTTGTTTAAACCATTAAAAATAGGTGATGGAAGGTGGCACCATGGTAACTATAACAGAGCCACAGGAGCAGGTGTCTATGTTGGCACAATTCTAACCTGAAAGATGCCAGGAACTCTGTCTAACCAATGAATCGCAACAACACACATTTTTATTTACACATTATCTGCATTTACTTTGCTCAGGTGGTAATCATTTACAGCTAAATACATTAGGATATTTTATCAAATGTGTGCGCACGCGGGTGTGTGTGTATGCGTGTGTGCGTATGTGTGTGAGGAGGTGTGGGGGGTGTTCTCCAATATTTTAAGGAATTCAACAATCTAAGTGACAAAGTGCAAAGCTAGAAAATGAAATGGGCCTATGGTAATGTGCTATGGTAATTGTAACAATACAGAATATCTAGGGGTTCCATTTCAATGTAACTAAGTGTATATGGCCACAATGCAAGAGCAAAGATGGAGTGATCATTGGGTTTCAAAGGAGCCGTAATACCTTCAGACATGACAGCAGTAAGGTGAGCATTGCCAAAAGAAACAGATCATGGATGGGCTATATGTTCCAATTAACATGTATAGATGGATATGGATTGGTAGGCTAAACACTGCCATGCATTTCTACATTCATCGATCAATGGCCTCTGAGGGAGCTTCCGGTGTCTACCTTCCAAGCAGTTGAAAAGGATGTGAATAATATCAGTGGGCTTGGCTGAAAGTCAAAGACATTTCTGAGGAGACAGCAGTAATGTTGATGACCGAGCAGAGGTTTCATTGCAGCAAATACTGCTGTGCTCGACAGATTTATCCTACAATCAAGTTACACACGTTTGTGGGAGTGTATGCCTGTATGTGAGCCTGTGTGCAAAAGAAGAAATATTTGCACAAGCATGTTAATTACGATAACTTGTGAACAATCATATCATTTGTGATGACTGGTATAATACAGTTAAGCCCCTTGTCCATGTCCTCAGTTTCAACTCTGCTACAGTAGGTAGGGTGCACCCGGCCACAGCTATAACACTAACTAGCTAGCAGGTACTTTTTCTAATTTAAATTTTTTTCATGCCAATTCGAGCTGGCCTAAGGTAGCTAAAACACACCAATTGTTTTTTTTGCGGGGTGGAATAAGATATAATGGGTAAAGGATAAGATATTGTTCATCAATGCACATGAATCATTTCCACACACCCTTTTTTTTTATTATTACTTTGTTTGCCCCCACCCTAAAAATTATTCGCCCAATTGAAGTTTCCAATAACATCTTCTGTCTATCTACCACCTACCTCCAACAATGCTAATTCACCTCAGGTACGATCCCTGTGCCTTCTACGACTCCTGTAGCCCTTTTTCCCACCCTTCAAATACATTTTAACCTCTCCCATCTATCTATTAGTCCTAGCCAATAATTTTTGATCTAATATGAACACCACTCTGTTTTCTTCTGACATACATCTCTCAACTATACTATGTTGCTTCCACAGGGTGAGCATTTGTTTTGGCAAAGTGACACAAATGAGGAAGTGCCTTAAACCCCCATTCTATCTGAATTCCAGCTGGGGGCGATACGTCTGGTTGCAAAAGAGCTTGGTTTCTGTAATAGTCTATTAGAATGAGAGACATAATACACTTGAATTATTACCTCAGTAAACATTTTCACAATGAGTATATGGTCTCAATCGCTAAATTTAAACCTTTAAGCAATTTATCAGGATGTTCATTTTTTTAATTATGGTCTCGTTGATTTTAAAATTGTCGATATAGTAAAGGGGCGTTTAGGGTGTGGTTATGGCATTTAGTTGAATGAGAAGACACTCAAAGGATCCTGATTTCCGGTAAGTAACACTACATTTTCTTTAAAATTTTGTTTTCCTTAGCATCCCAATTAATCAGTTAGCTAGCTAAATTCCTCCTCCCTCTCGTCTAAAATTCTCACATCCACAACCAAGATGTCTGTGCCCGTAATGGCAAATTCGATGACCCAAATTAGATCTTCACAAACCAATGGGTGATGTCACACATGGTTATATCCAGTGATTTATACAATCTATGGTTGCTTCACATAAGTACTGAACCATTCTATTCTCATTCACTCTACCAGTTTGGATTTGTAGATAAACATTTTCCCTAAAATAATTATTATATTATTGTTGATTGACTATGACTTTTAAAGTCACCAAGTATTACTTTCTGCAGAGTTAATTCTAGGCCAATGTTGCAATTCTTCAGCCATTCCTGCATCTGTAACCAGAAGCTCTCTACATATGGACAATACCAAAACAAGTCATTGATTGACCCTACCTCCTCGCAGCAGAATCTGGAGAGCTGAGAACATTGTATCTCCTATATATATATATATATACACACACACACATACATACATATAAAAGTTTATATTTGTTTGTATAATAGTTCGAATTGGAACATCTTAAGTTGTGAGTCTGGTGTAATAATTGGTAATCTTACCAATTATTTTGTATTTTGTATGGTACAGAGGTTAATTTCTTAGTCCTTAAGTAAAATTTACATATTTCTTTATTTTTTGCTATTTTATTAAACCACTTCATTTTTAATGCTCGGTCAACAAACAAGTTATTTTCCCCTCTTCCATTTTCCTCTTCCATTAACGTGGTAATGCTGCAATTATTTTATTGTAAATTCTGATAGAACAAACATTTCCATATATCTTTATTAACTGATTATAAGGCATCACTTCCCAAGTCTAATTTATAATATCATTTACAAAGATTATTCCTTTTATAAACATTTTATCAAAGATAACATTTTTTTTATTAGTATATATGAGTTAAACCACAACATGTTGTAATATTTGTTCTGTATTTTCCAGTGGATTAAATTGAAATTGCATCCAATTTTCTACAGCCTGTTTAAAAACATCAAAATCTTAGATATTATCATTTTCAAATAAGCAAAAGTGTGCAGTTGTAATCTGAATAAATGGAAAAAGACCCTTGATGAACATCAGGTGAATTGGCTTTACCAGTTTACTAGAAAACTATTTCGGATATAAGTCTTCCGTATGACCAATGCTTTTGTGAATACTTCCATCACAGTAAATTCAGTTTACAGCACCTTTGACAATGTTGCATTTCACTAGTGTTTTGACCACAATTGCAGCTGGCATGTTCCGTATTAAACTCCTGGTTCACTACTTAAAAAAATCGTATGCTCTTTAAAACATATTTGTTGTCAGTTAAGGCTCACAAGTTAGCTTTAAGTTCTGACTGACTGGGAAACGTGTATTAAGCTTGTTAGAAAAGCAACATTTGATTGGTATGCAGCAATAGCATGTTACTGTAATGGGAATCTGACAAATTCTGGAAAATTGTAAGAATTCTGATGAACAGTTCACAGTCACAACATTCTAGATTACTGAACTCATTACTCACATAAATAAGATTGGTGATGCTTTAATCACCACTTTATTGAAGCAGGCAATCTGTGAAACCACCAATGTCCACCACAAATGAAAAAATATATAATCACATATTTTCAGGAATACTACAGTTGATAGTCAATATTTTTCCAGAAAGGAAAGAAGAAAAGGTATTTCCATAGAGAAGAAAGGATGCTTTAGTATTAACAGTAGGAAAGCCATTGGGTCTGACGGACTTGACCCAGGGTTTGGTTAAAGCTGTGCCATTTACTTTATTACTCTATATGGGCCTCTTAGTCATTCCTAAGATATGGAAAAGCATCCATTTGCTGCCATTATATAAAACTAGGAATACCAATGACTTCATAATTATTGACCTTTAAATGATCTTGTCTTACTAAATACCAGGACCACATATGGATCCTATTGTGAAATGGCTTGTTAGCTGCCATACTGTATAATGTAAAAGTGTACAGTACTGTCTTCAGCAATAAAATGAAACTTCAAGTTTCTATCAAATTTTCAGATGTAATTTATGTACAAAGTGAACAATGCAGGACACAACATCAAACAGTGTGAGGACCTTTTATGAACTGCAAGAAAGTCATATCTGTAATAATAGTCTTTGCTCTATCAGTGAGGAAAATCTGAAACCATAAGCAAGTATTTATGGCCAGTGATTTCAGTCTTCAAGGAAATTGGATTGATCATCTGTTTTGAAGGCCTTTGACAGATCAATAAATAAAGCAGCAGAGTTCCATTTTTCATCAGAGGCATGCACAATACCAGTAAGGTATAATAGTAATCAGCAGTAATTCTGTGCCCTAGTCTTAAAATAGATTGATATTTACCCAATATGCAGTTGTTGGATTAAAAATAACATTTTATTTTAACAAATATTTTATAATTAATTATAATTAGTAATTATTTTAGTTTTGTTAATACAAAAATATATAATGGAATTCAGACACATTTAGAGTATCTGCAAAATCTGAGCTTAACTTCTGTAGCTTGAGGATATCGCTTTTATCACATTAAAAGCCACACAGACATTCCTGCCACATACAAATTCAATCAGAGCTGCCCGACCATGTGTAATTATCATGTGATTGGACAGATACACAGGACAGCCGTGTCACTGATGGAGGCTGGGAAGGAGAAAGTGAGAGGTAGGGAGGGGACAGGGTTACAGGAAATGGAGAGGGGGAGTTTCAGAGGGGCAGAAATGAAAGTAGAAGATGCTAAGGGAGAATGATGTGTTGCCAGGAAGTGTAAAAGAGGAAGATGGAATAAAGAAAAAGAATTACTGTAGGTGGGCAGTCAAGAGCAGATGGTGGTTTACAACAGGGGTTCTCAACCCGGTTTTCGGGGACCCAAAGTTTGTTTTTTTAATACATCTTATAGCAATAATTTAATCCTGATGGTTTGGTCCTTTTCATCAGATGTTTAGTTACAAAGGTAAAAACAAAAGTAATTACCCCCTTCAGAATTGAGAACCACCAGTCCAAAACTATGATTTTGTTACCATCACCTCCCTAGATGTTTCACAATCTTTGGTATAAGGCTCAACTGCCAGAAGGATGAATTGACCTAATTCAGTTGTGGTGAAATCCATCATGTAAAATGCAATGGAAACCCAGAGCAAAATGTGAAATACCCTTGACCCCAAAGCATCCAGACTCACAGTTCTCAACATGGGAACAAATCAGATGCTACACAACAATGTTCATCAGGAATGTCGTCATTCTGACCAAACACAACATTTTGTGTAACAGTTTATATTGGACAAATGTACATACAAGTCTTCCCATTTGTCACACAGAATGACACAGGGAATGTCCTGTATCACCTCCAATGTTTGGTGGAACCAATATAACTCTGCTGAAAGTCATTCTGGAACCTGCCTGAAATTTAGCCAACAAAACATATTCATTTAGATGGGGCATTTCCAAACCTCTCATTTAACGCCCCCAAAATTAAAAAAGTTTAGTGTTTAAACAAATTAATGTCAATCTCTGGTAAGCCTGTGGAGAGGTTTGAAAAACACTGAATAAGACATGCAATATATTATAAACTGAATGGGAATGCAAGATGTACTATAAACATAAACAAATCATAGTTTAGCACAAAACAACTACAGCATGTATGGCCAACAAAAACAAGAGAAAGCTATGAATCAGCTGTACCAGTAATTGAGTCAACGTAAATAAAGTAAAATGACTCTGTATACTGATGATTTCACACTGTTAAATGTCAGTACTCACATTCAGTGATATCAGGGCAAGAAGGGATGATTCACAAGAAAATGGTCCTAACAAAGTTATAAAATGGAGAGAGGTTTGTCTGCCACTAAAGATGTTTAGCTTTTTTTACACAAAGATCAACTATGCTAATAGGTCATGCACTAAAACCACTGTAGGTTATAGCTCAGAGTTTCTCCCAAATTACATTCTCAGGGAACTAATTTGAAAACATGAATTAAGTTATAGGCTAACATACGTTTCACCTGCACATTTTACTATTGGGCTATATTAGTCCTTCAATTAAATTGCACCTTCGTGTTTAGTTGTTGCAGATTCATGCAAGGATTAATTGAATCATGTAAAATTCCAGACATTCCATAGCGATTTAATTATATTCAATGTTCACAGTTAAGGTTAGGGTTAGGTTTAGCCATAACTTTCCTAACAGTTAAGGTTAGGCATCATTTTATTGATGTTAAGGTTAGGATGAAGGTTAGGGTGAACATTACAAAAAACAGACAATCGCTTGTCTACAAAAACATGTGCATTGCGCTGGATGGAATGTAGAAAACCCCACAAAGTTTCCACCTGGATGTGAACTTGTGAACATCAGGGTGAGAGTCCACCCCGCCCTGGCAAAACTTTGCAGTATTTTACACTGTAACAGTCATGATCAGTCACAGGGCTTCATAAGTTCATATTTCATGTATTTGCCCTGAGAATACATCCATATTTCACATCATTGGGTTTTAAAATTTTGTTTCCCCCAAATGTAATTAATGAGATTTAAGGGTGGCAGTATAAAGGCTTAGCAACACCATCAACACCACGCATGACAGTATTTCATGTTTGAGGGTTGAGGAAAGAGTACTTCTAGCCTTTTTGAGAAACATTTGTGTTGAGGGATCAAGATCACCTGTATGTATAATACATTATGTTTTGCATTCACTTCAAACAGAAACATATAACCACCAGACACACCATTCTTCACTGTATCCAAACCAAGAAACAGCTTGTGTTAGCCAGTAATGTAAAGAGCCAAGTAACTCTGGAATGCTCTGCAATATGATAAAATAACTTAGAATCCAGAAAGCAATAACATTTCTCAATGGACTATAGCCGATAATAAAGAAAAACAGTTCACAGGTACGTTGATTTGCGTCTACCTGTAGTTAAAAGATGTTCAACCTAATAATTGATCTTGGGTGCCACTCATTTTATTTTTTTCCCAGAATTACAATAAATGTAAGTTAAAGTGGAAAACAAATAGTCACAAAGGGGGGCCAACTTAATATTAATGTCCATGGTTTTGGAATTGGATGTCCAACAAGCTCAGATGGATAAGTGATGATTAGTGTATGTGTCCACATAATTGTTTATAAAGTGTATATTATATACAGTGGGGAGAACAAGTATTTGATACACTGCCGATTTTGCAGGTTTTTCTACTTACAAAGCATGTAGAGGTCTGTCATTTTTATCATCAGTACACTTCAACCCATCTTGAATGCTCTTACTGAGGGAAGGAGGTTGTTGGCCAAGATCTCGCGATACATGGCCCCATCCATCCTCCCCTCAATACGGTGCAGTCGTCCTGTCCCCTTTGTAGAAAAGCATCCCCAAAGAATGAGGTTTCCATCTCCATGTTTCACGGTTGGGATGGTGTTCTTGGGGTTGTACTCATCCTTCTTCTTCCTCCAAACACGGTGAGTGGAGTTTAGACCATAAAGCTCTACTTTTGTCTCATCAGACCACAGGGGGACCTCGCGTGCGCTGCAGGATTTAAATCTATGATGGCGTAGTGTGTTACTAATGGTTTTCATTGAGACTGTGGTCCCAGCTCTCTTCAGGTCATTGACCAAGTCCTGCCTTGTAGTTCTGGGCTGATCCCTCACCTTCCTCATGATCATCGATGCCCCACGAGGTGAGATCTTGCATGGAGCCACAGACCGAGGGAGATTGACCATCATCTTGAACTTCTTCCATTTTCTAATAATTGCGCTAACAGTTGTTGCTTTCTCACCAAGCTGCTTGCCTATTGTCCCGTAGCCCATTCCTGCCTTGAGCAGGTCTACAATTTTATCCCTGATGTCCTTACACAGCTCTCTGGTCTTGGCCATTTTGGAGAGGTTAGAGTCTGTTTGATTGAGTGTGTGGACAGGTGTCTTTTATACAGGTAACGAGTTCAAACAGGTCCAGTTAATACAGGTAATGAGTAGAGAACAGGATGGCTTCTTAAAGAAAAACTAACAAGTCTGTGAGAGCTGGACTTCTTACTGGTTGGTCGTTGATCAAGTATTTGTCATGCAATAAAATGCAAATTAATTATTTTAAATTCATACAATGTGATATTCTGGATTTTTGTTTTAGAATCCGTCTCTCGCAGTTGAAGTGTACCTATGATGAAAATTACAGACCTTTAAATGCTTTAGTAGGAAAACCTGCAAAATCGGCATTGTATCAAATACTTGTTCTCCCCACTGTACGTATCCACAACCTTATCCATCTGGGAGATCTGTTTTTTTTGTCAAATAGTCAGTATGTATTGAACTGTAAAGTTGGATTTTTCAAGCCACATGTATTTGCATTTCCCTGCTGACTGTTCCCTGGAGAGATACAATAGCCTGATCATCTAGTGTAGTTATGAAAGGCTTTCATGGAAAAGCCTTACATAAAGTCTCCTATTTGCATTCTTGGAAAATGTTTTTTTGTGTGTGTCAGACAGGAAATGCCCACTCTTTTATTTAGATAGCTTTTTCAGATGAACCACAATAAATCGGCATAACGCAGATCAAAATAGCAATAACACATATTCTGTAAATGTCATTGCCACTGTGTATAATATAATATTTATTTAGCAGTTAGCATAAGTTTACTGTGGTAAATGTGTATTTTATAACATATGTTAATATTCACAATGAGTTTATTCTGCTCTTACTGGTTGTCCTTGATTTGACAGAGGATTTCCACTTGCACAAAATGTGTTATGAAATCCACTTGGTGTGTATCTTAAACAAAAAGATTTGGCTGCCAGCAGTCCATTCTGTCTTTTATCATTTGGTAGGAACATAAATGGGGTGGTTATCAGACATCCATCATTTATAGTATTTGGGAAAGTTTGCAGATTGTGATACTACTTTTAAGATAAATAGCCCAAGGTGAAAGTAATAGATTTATTTCCACATCACTAAAACAGTGTCAAGGTAAACTTAACATCATAATAGCAACACGGAAGAACATAAAACATTCATACATGGCAACCAAATGAAAGCTGGATTGAATTGCATGAGTGCTACAAGAATGTATTCTGGTAATTTTAAAGGGTTGGTAGTGTTTGTGGTGTTTCAGGGCATATTTTTTAGGTATGGCTGATTGTAACGGTCGCCTTCTCCTAGTTAGGTAGAGTCTGTGCCACCGACTCCATTGTGTCTGGTTTCTGTTTCACATTTCTTTCATTCACATGACTGTCTTTAACCAATAAATCATCATTATCCATAAACATCTGCACTCAGCTGTTTCTGTTTAGTCATTATTGTCTCTATTTAAGTTCCTGGTTGTTTGGTTGTTTTTGTCAGTCGTTCATATAATGTCAGTTGTTGTGTTAGTATAGTATGTTCTATGTCACTTTTGGCTCCTCATAGCCAGGGGTGTAGTTGTAAAAAAAGAGGTGATTGGTCAAAACTATAAATTCTGCGATCAGGTGATTGGTCACCGGTAAGGTGGGCCACGCCCTATTGGTGTATGTGTATCCTGATGACATTGCTATAGGCTATCATTTCACATTACCAAGGGTATCACTGCACAGCAAAACCACCAGTGTTAAATCAATTCTGAGAGTGTTCACTCTCAGTGTTTATAAAGAACACTGAGAGTGTTACTTTAACACACTCAGAGTTGATCTAACATCAGTGGTTCTGCTGTGTGGTTGTTCCCTCATAGGTCACACAATCATTATTCAATTCATACATTAATCTAAGTTATTGTTATAAAGACTCAAGAAGGAATAATATGGTTGAAATCTATACAGTTTACCATCTCTGTTTGTCTTACCTCTTTTCCTCCTGTTTCTTCATCTCCTCTCTCTATCTCCCTCCTCTCTATATCTCTTTTCTCTGTGCTCTCTGCATCATTGTCTGTCTCACCTCTATCTGTAAAATGCAGTTAAAATGGAGAAAAGACAGCTTAGCACACCACATCCTGTCAACTAGCCGGTCACATTATAAGGCCTATAGGCTAACCCTTTTAGACAAACCATTAAAATAAATGCATGTAATGTTTAGGTATCCAGTCTGAATGCTATTGCCTATCTACACCTTTAAGGTAATTGGCTTAATACTGTCTCTGTGCCAGTACCATTTTAAGAAGGGCAAGGGGAGGGGGGACTCCCACGTCAGTCATTTCAAATGGTAGCCAGTCAGAGTAAACTAGCCCAGTTATTTATAAGGACATTATTATGTCTGGGATTTGAAGCCATGTAGCATCATCCACAATTAGTTGTGAAGACATTGTACTCCAGATTGTGTTTTATTGGTCAGCTACTTACGACAAATAAAACTCTATTTCAGGCTACACCGCAAACGCAGTTCGTTAATATTATTAAAACATTAACTAACTGACTAGCAAAGGGAGCTTGTTGTCACTAACTTTCAGTGGCTAAAATGCCAAAGTGTGCATGAAATTACATCCAGTTATTTATCTGACAATATATCCTGAATTTTACTTGTAAAATGGGCTACTGGGAAAAGGAAGAGGTGACTTGCAACTTCGTGTCTGAAAGGGGTAACCTAATCAACGCCGTGGCTTGTTGAGTCAGTGGCATGAATCTACCAAAAACCAAATTAACCTCAAAAACATGGTTTTTAGTACTGTTTTCCGAGCTCACTCACTTTGGGTTTGAAGCCGAGGCAATTTACTGGCATCAGGAAGAGGGCTGCTGTCTTGACGGTGCTTAAAAAACTGGCATATATCCATTTTTTTAATCCATTCATTACATGAGACGCGATGTAGTGTAGGCTAGTGACTGACGAATCTTTGATGCAGTCTGCTGCTACCTGCTGGCTACACAAGAGATTGGTCAACACTGACAGCAAGCTACCATGACGTATGTCCTTATTCTCATGACTGTTACCAACAGAAACAATGAACGCATACTGGTGGGTATCCTCCCAAAATGGCGGAAGGGGGAGGAAGCCATGATCTCTGGGTGCATGGCACTGTGTCGTGACAACATCTCCTCATTCTCAATACCATAATGCAGCACAATATGGATAGACTTCGCCTTAGGTTTAAAAACCTATGAAGCTATAAATGAACAATATGAAACTAAAACGACATAAGCTTAATTTAGAATGGCTTATATTTAGAGCCTAGTGTATGCAGGTTTTCGCTTTTACCTTGTACAAGCCTGATGGAGTAGCTCACTAATTGGTTAGGATCTCCCCTCACCTGGCAGTCTAGGTCCTAATTATGCTCTAATTGAAGGAAAAGACCAAAAACCAGCATACACTAGGCCCTCCATGGAAGGGTTTGAGGACCACTGTCCTAGGTCATCACCCTAGGACTCAACAGTCTACCAGAGCTATTAGATGGGGCATTCCAGAAAACAGCAGTACCTCAGGGTAGAATGCAGATTGATACTTGTCCTTCAGAAAAAAAACATTAAGCCTGTACTGTAGTAAACTAGTCCCAGAGCCGGTCCAACACATACGCAAGAACCGTTCTTCTGTCAACACTATAGTAAACTTGAATTTCTGTTTCATGGGTAACAAATGTTGTTATTCAAAATAAAAATTTTCTTTTGCTATCATATACACTTATTGCTTCTTTACACACAATTAAATTGCATTTGGTTACAATTGACTAGCTTAATAATTAATTAACAATGGTTATTGCAATTAATTAAAATACACGCTATTAATTTCAAAAAGAATATCAGCGTTCGTGTTGCCTCGGTTTTGACAGAAGAACGGTTATTGCGTATGTGTTGGACCGGCTCTGACTAGGCCCCATCCCGAGGGCTTGTGGAGGCATAGCTGCCAGCCCTAAGATATGTACTGGTATTTAAAAAATATATACGACTTAAGTTTAATCTAACCTGCAGCCAGGCCCCCTGGCAGGCCCCCTGTCTCATATCACTTGCCTGTCAGCCCTAACGCAAGTCATTCCACAATAATGGGGCTCCATACGAGAAAGCCCTACTGCCAACTGTTTGTTTTAAAATGCTAGGTACAATAAGAAGGCCTGCATCTTGTGACCGTAGTGTACGTTTAGTTATGTATGGCAGGACTAATTCAGAGAGATAACCAGGTGCAAGTCAATGTAATGCTTTGTAGGTTAATAGAAAGATCTGCTCTAGTCTTTACTGGTAGCCCATGTAGAGAAGCTAGTACTGGGGTGATGTGATCAATTATTTTCTATTCCAGTTAGAATTCTAGAAGCAGCGTTCTGCTTTAATTGAAGTTTGTTTAGTGACTTATCAGGGTAACCGTGCCTTTAGCTAGATAGAAGTGCATTTCAATAGTCTAGTCTAGAAGTAATGAATGCTGGTATTAGTTTCTCAGCATCATTATTTGATTTCTGATTTCGCAATGTTCCGAAGATGAAGAAAGGCTGTTCTTGACATATCTTTTATATGTTCATCAAAAGAGAGATCGGAGTCCAGAATAACACCAAGGTCCCTAGCATATTTCTTTGTGATCACTGTCAAACAACCAAGTTAATTGTGAGAGGATTTAGAAGTAGGACAGTTTCTAACATCCGCTTCCTTATGTCCGTAAAACAGAATTCCAGGGTAGACAATTTTGAGTTGATTCATATTGTTTCATAGAAATGACCAACTGTGTGTCATCAGCATAACAGTGAAAGTTGATGTTGTGCTTTCGAATGATATTACGAAGAGGCAGCATATCGTACTGTATCTCTATATGTCTGCTATGTATCAATTTAATCCTCATTGACAGTTACTGTTTTATTAAACACCAAATCCCAAACTAGGCTAACTGTATAGCGACTGTCAAGACAATCCACCTTAACATATCAATGGACTTCTAATAGTGTGGTTAAGTGCATGATAAAATGTTTTCCCCTTTAAGTTCCATGCAGAGGCAATCTTCCTCTGGAAAAAAAATGTTTCTTGTGTAACAGCATGTGGCCTCCTCATGAAGCTTGCAATGAGATGGGGGATGGGCAACCCAGCTGCTTACCCCTTGTACCGCTACTTTAAAAACAGCTTTTGCTGAAAGAATGAAAAACGATCAATCAAATATAGGACCCGGATTAATGCTCGACTGATGCACCCAAAAAACATGCATGGTGAATAATTTTGGGGCAATAATTTCTCTTCCCTGACAGTGTTACTGTATTATTCAAATCTTGTTTTGTTGATGAGAAAGTGATCTGGATGTATGAATGTTTCATTGAAATGTCCATTACTGATGCAGAGTATTTGGTCAGTAGAATAGTGTGATGATGTAGTAATGGTACCCTGTACTGATCTCAACTCATAACATAAATGTGGCTTTACTTAATTATTAGTGTCATGCATGAGGTACAACTTGATGTTAAGGTAAATATTGAAAACTGGGGCTTTGGGATGTGTAGTAGCTAAGTGCAAAGGTCAAACCTCTCAGGATGAAGAGCGTGGTGCCTGTAGAGGCTTTTAAATATTGTACAGTTAAGAATTGACAACATAGAAATGATGGAAAAGGGAATAAATAGTTTAGTTTTTACAGATTTGGATATTAATTCTTATTTGCTCTTTTTAGTAGAAGCTGATCTCTTCAAAGCAGCGCGTTCTAACTCCCCGTAATGGCATTTTCCCTGTTAGTCTTAGCGTTATCCTGCTTTATTTGTTTAGGCATCCTGTGAATTGTAATGCTATCTTGAGTCTGGTGGTGAAGGTCCTGATCGCTCTTAACTGTGAAACGCTTGGTACTATTCCATTAATCACACACTGCTCAGTCAGCCCCGGCTAGACACCCAACCGGGTCTCTCTCTCCCTACATCTTAAGCTCCCAGGCAAGAAAGATAGCCTTGTCACTGACATTTCAGTATACATGCCCTTTTTAACAATTCCCCCCTCTCTGGACGTGACGACTAACGACCAACACAAAGACGCAGGAATGTGCCTACTGCCTATTAACATATACTTAAAGACGCAATCTAGAGTTGCCACATCTTTTCCTTTAACTTGCAAAATAATAACATGTATCCATTATCCTTGAAGGCTATATCTTCTGCATGCTTACATGCCTCATGAGCATTCATAATTGGTCTACCTTCTCTTTATTGAGAACGTGTTCGAACAAAGTCAATGTAAACAAACACTACAGCCTCTGAACTTTGTTCGACCTATAATTTAGATACAGCAATTGCATCTATTGCACTGTTTATTAATTTTATTGTTAACTTTCTGCAGCCCCAGCATTTAACAGAAACAGGTGCAGGAATGATACATTGTTTTTGTTTGTAAAGTTGATTCTCCGTTCATGTGTTTAAAGAGACTCATTCTCTTCAAGGACAAACACTGTGGTTTACACCTGGATCTGGGCAGCATCTTAATTTGTGCACATCAGGTATTTAGATATAATCAATGAAGCAATGGATTTGCTACATTTTTTTTAATAATGTTTTTGCTATTCATTAATGCCTTCAAGGTGCATTCACTGCATATTGTAAAAAAAACCTTGAAAGTGTTTTTTTATTAATTGTATTTTAAAGAGTGACTCATGTCTATTAATATTCTTCAACACTTCTGAAGTACTCCACAATCATTCCACTGAAATAAACAACGTTTTAATGCCAGCCAGCCCCTTATAGAACATCTGTGTTTGTTTATCCTGGTAGCTAACTGCTATGTCACTCCTCTAGAGTCACACGCTCTGGGCTGGATGTGGTATTTCCCTGCAATGAATATACCTTGTGTCTGATACAACATGTATTTCTTAGCTCTGCTTCCATACATCGTGCTGTACAGCACTCATCCTCAGACTACTTGTCTTACTAGGTGACAAACTGTGGTTCTCATCGAATTTGACAAATATCATTAGCATGGACTGAAGGCTTTGGCAGCTATCCTGTGTATAACTGATTAACCATGGGTTTTGACTCATGCAGAGATACACTGGCTGGTTAACAGTCTGTCATAACCTCCCTATCTCTAACTCCTTACATGCAAGGATAAATAGGGATATATGACAGAAAATAATGGATTTCTTCAAGATATATGTACTGTTATGAAGTATTAGTACCGGTGATGGTTTCTGATATAGGGGGGCAATGCTGAGAGATATATATTTGTCTGGGCTTTAGCTTTCTAGGATTACACTTTCTAGGAAAAAACATACAAAACAGTACCTTAAAGGTACAAAAGCTTGTCACTAGGAAGGTACCCTCAAAGGTACATTTTTGTACCTTTAGTAAGAGAAAGAGCATGCCTAATTGTACCTTCAAGGTGCATAATTGTACCTTAAAGGAACATTTTTGTAATGTAAGGGATCATTTGCTATGTTTGTACCTTAGGGAATGAAAATGGACTTGCATTGTACCTCTTTTTCTGACAGTCTAGGTGTGCTTACCAAATTCATTTAATTCAGAAAAAAAACGTAGGTTTGAATGGGGACCAGAGAGATTAAGATATAATACCAATTTAGGACCATTTCACATAAAATAAATTGTTAATCTTCAAGACTATATTCAAGAAAGAATGAACTATTTAACTATAAACTATTTAAATTAGTGTATATTGGATAATTGACATACATTTAATTATTAACTGTAAAGCTTGAAAGATTCAAGCTAGAGGAAAAATAAAAGTTATTATAAAAATAAATTATAAACTATAGATATTTTCATTTAAAATTTGTAATTTTCTGATCTTTGTGAGATTTGCCAAACGTTTAAGCTGAGACCAAAGTTGACAACATCCTAATACAAACAAATCTCACTGATCTGTCATTATCTTGCTGTACGTAAAGTATGTCTCATCTTTTTGCTGATAAAATGTCCCTGTGCACTTCAGAGTTCAGCCTGCTAATGTTTGCTTCATCCGTCCACAATAAATTCTTGACAATTTATACAATAAAAATCCTGTCTCATCTGAGACTAGAGAAAAGATTCTCCCCAGGTTGAAAGATAGCACTGCTTTTGTGAAGTAAATACCTTCAGGAGAATTTCGGGAACAATTTGCAGAATGAAATTAATCCTGCATGTGGTCCTTTAAGAAAGAAAGCCTTCAGTAGAGTAACCTTTAAGGTTTCTTCCTGTACGACCATCGGCAGGAATTGTCTCTTATAGGAATGGTCCAACAGCAAAATATTGCTGTAATCATGTGAGATATCAGAACCATTACCCAGTATTTCTTGTAGGAATATTGTACATGATTTTAAAAGAATGAACAGAAAGGATAAAATATCAGATTACATGGCAGTTTTATTATTCAATGCAGGATCATTGGAAGATTTTGTCCATTTTAACAATTAACCAAAAATATAACCTGCATGTTTTGGTCCTGCAGGAAATGTCTACATTTATATTTTACTAGTCATACTCGTAAGGGAGGTTAATAATACCCACGTTTAACAAATCTATCAGAGGTATTGCTTCTTGATTTCACTGGATGTGCTATACCTATTTCTGTGTATTCTGATTGGTCTGGGAGTGATCGGTTTTGACTGTAGATGGAGTGGTGATAAAGTACCTGGTAAAAATATCATGAAAAGATATTATGCCTATCTCGGTTTGGATATGAGTGTCAGCTAAATGACTCAAATATCAATGTTAATAGCGAAAGCACATACTGTACAAAATTCCTGAATTTAATGATAGAAGCTGTTTATTGATTAAACTATCACATTTTAAACAGATCAGAGTATTTATTTGTGATACAAGCACAGGCTAATTGTCTCTTCTGAGACTTGGAAAATGTGTCAAAACCTATCATTTCTAATGTTCTTTAAAAAACCAACATGTAAATATACCCATCTGTGATGCTTCTCTGGGGCTGCTCTCCTTTGTTGTTCAGGTATGTCTGTCCCTGAACTGACATTGAGGTTGATTTACTCCAGCAAAAGCAATATGCCCTGAGAACGACTCCCCGATGACCAAGTTTTTCCCTCCTCTTCGCTACTCTCATTCTTGTTCCTATTTTCTTACATTTTATTATTAAAGAAACACATTTTAATGATGTGTTTAAGCCATTGGGCATCTGACATAAATTGCTGGTGCAAGATTTGATCTTACATAACAGCACGCTTAATTGTTTTTTCTGGTGGTAATAAATATTATTTTGACATTTTTCAATAATGTGTTTCAATTGTTGACTTTAGAGCCATGTGAAAATATTTATAACATCAACTGTCGCTAATATTTGGTCCAATTTCACATGTGAATTTGAATTGTTTCTCTGAGACTGATCATTCAATATATCATATATGTATTCTAATGGGAAAATGCTGTATATTTGAAAGTAAATATGTAAATAATATTGTTTTGTTTTATTAATTACACACATACACTACTTTAATACTGAACTGCTCAGACTGTAGACAATTAACTAAAACAAATATAGTAAATGTTTTCAATTTCTTTTTGCAATAGAACAGATTGAAACCACTACAAGTCTTCAAACTATCTGTTATCAAAACGCAACAACCTCTGTCCACTACTCAGTATTAAGTTCTCTACTAACTAAAATATGTTTTTGAAAACCAATAGCTATTACCTGAAAACCACTACCAAAACAAGAGTAAATTCAAACTTGTGATTCTGGGAAGACATAGGTAAATTTTAACCTGATCAAAGGCTCATGGGCGACAGGCCGTCAATGCCCCACACCCAGCCTGCAATATGAAATGTCACTCAAATTCTTATGCTTTACCATTTTTTCCTGATTCTTAGTTTTGTCCTCAAAGTTGATGTCTTAGGAGCAGGACAATGGGCATACAGTACGTAAGGATTTCAGAGCCACATTGTGATGGCTTAACAACTGGGTCAGCGTATTTCCAAAACTGCAGCTCTTGTGGGGTGTTCCCAGTCTGCAGTGGTCAGTAAATATCAAAAGTGGTCCAAGGAAGGAAAAGCGGTGAACCAGCGACGTGAGGAGCGAAGGCTGGCCCATGTGGTAGGTTTTCACGTTCCGTGTGTCAGATGCAGTGTTGCGACCATAAACTTTGATGTTTTCTATATTATTAAAGCGGCACTATGTAATTTTCCATGAATTTGTCCTGTCGGCCTACCCTGGAAATCCAGAGTTCTTGCGAGAGCACAATTTGAATTTGCTCAGCCAGCTACTCTGGCACCGAGTAATTCTGGTCATTAACTATGCGCTTGTAGCCGAGCTGCACCAATCACATCGGTGTATCTGATATAGGCGGGCCAGAGGCGTGTTAAACAAATGACGCTAGCGCTGCGGCCTCGAAGTCATTAGTAAACATTGTAAGATCGCTATGGATGAACACCAGTTGTTGAAACAGCTCTTGCCGCTACAATGAACGAGTTAGACTTGGGTTTTTGTCTAAAAGAGGAACAGTAGACGGCGCTCGAATTGTTCCTTTTTAAGGACGTGTTTGCTATTTTGCTGACCGGATACGGCAAGGGTTTAATCTACCAATTAGCTCCACTGGTAGCTAAACGTATGGGGCTTAGCCATAGGGGCTCAGCGAAAACCCACTGGTGGTTGGTCATAGTGCTGAACACAGGAATATTACAGGGACAATATAACTCATTTCCAAAATACACATAATTTTGTCCATAATCATTTGTTGCTAGTTAGATATTTTGAGATGTTGATGAAACTATTTTACTATTTTCTATATTTTGTATTATTCATGGTGATATTTTCAACCACTGGATACAATATGCTACTGTAGTTCCAAAATGTACTTATCCTAAAACATTGTTTTTGAATTTGTTTGTAGTTTTCAAAAAAGTGACATGTTGCAGGTTTAAAATATCAGCGCTGCACTTGCTTCCTCCGCACTTTACTAAACTACACATAACTGCATTATTTGTGCATATCTTCATCAATAAATAGCACAGAAAGCACAACTCATGTGCCTTCATAGCTAAAGGCACAATCTAAAGAATTTATTTAGCAAAATTAATAACCCATCTATTACAACAGGCAATATTGAAAATTGTAGGGTTACGAGGTCTAATAGAGGCCTGTAGCCCAAGGCTTGTTAACACAGCTCTGGTTCTGGCTGGAGCCCCTGTAAGCCAACATTTCCGACTCTCATATTTTTTGTAATAATCATCACATTATGTAATATTTTACTACAAAATGTGGGGACATGTATTACATATTGCGTTCAAGATATTTATTACAACATGTGCCAAGTTATTACAAAATGTGGTTTTATTACATAATGAAGGAAAAGTTATTGCATTTTGTCATTTTATTACATAGTGCAGTGTTATTACATAATGTGGTGCTACACTAATGACGGGCAAACAATCCTTCAGTGCTGTTTTTCAAGCAGCAAAATATGCTGGCAGCACTCAGGATTTTCATTTTCAAAATTAAAGCTGCATTGTGTAACAATTGCTCCCATCTAGTGGTGAAAGTGTATATGACAAGCAACTGAATAGTGTTCTAGCCCATCCGAGTATTTAGCCCACAAACTCAGATTTTATGTTGTTATCTTTGAAAACAATAGCGCTCATTTTACTTAATTGCAATAATCATTGTTAATTCATTATATAGCCCTGAATTGTAACCAATTGCATTTGTATTGTGTGTAAAGAAACAACAAGAGCATGTGATAGCAAAAAATAATAACTTAACATTTTTTATTAAAAACAGTAACACACAATGTTGTACACACAACGTGATCGAATAAATTGTCAGTGTCTCATGTGAAAAAATGATTACATTTGAAAAACATTCACTATGGTCTGTTAAACCAACAAAATACAAATTTTAGCAAAACATGAACATGGAGACTACCGTAATGAATTACTAGCGCTTCTAATTGGAAACGGAAAATCCAAATTTGTGTTGCCAGGCGAACGTTCTTGCCTATTGTATAGCTTGGGCCAGCGCTGCTATTACATGTTCTCGAGAATAGGCATGATCCTCCATGTTCAACTGGCTTTGAAATCTGCCGGCAGTCGTGAGGAATCTCCCCCTGGCATTCGTCACGAGGCCACTAGTGTAAAAGCGCGAAAGGCAGAGCTTGAATTTCCAGGTATGACCCTCTTTGGGTAATGTATTTTAAATATGGAGGCGTAACATGGCTGCCACAATTCGAGTGGCACCATCGTATATATTCTGAATGGAATATTCTACGCTTACAACATAAATTGAATTAGTTTGTGGAAGTAATTACACATGAATGAGCACATATTTCTGAAAGAACAAAGACGTTTTTGCTAAGAATCAACTAAAGAAAATACACAATGTAGATTTAAGGCCATTGTTGGAATGCATTGCAAAGTGTTTCAATGTGGCTTTTATTTTATAAGAGAAAATCTGAGTTAATGCTTCCAACATTATATCATGCTGCCAGAAGAACAGCAATGACGGTTCGTTTGCCCATCACTATGCTACACAGCCTTATACATGAAAAGCACAGCTTTTTCTATGGTTCTTGTAAAGGTTGTGGTGGAGTGAAGAGATTGAAGCAGAAGACAGCGTGAATAGAAACGGTCTTTTAATGTGAAGCCTTACTTAAAAATATCAAAGTGCAGCATGCAGGCCTAACATACACTTGATGTGGTGTCTTCATAAACAAGCAACAACCTGGGATAGATATCTACTTCAGATACTCTGTCTACATAAACAGGCAACTACCTGGGATAGATATCAACTTTAGATACAGCATCTATTAACGGACAACGCCTGTGAATAAAAGAAATTCACCAGGAAATAATTGGCTGGCTAGAGCATCAACTGACTTTCATGCATAACAGTGATGCACAGCAGCGACTCTAACATTGACAATGAAGCGCACATGCCTGGGAAATCACAGAAACTTTATACTGTAGGTACATTGATTAGTAAACCTAGATCCGGTGAGCAGTAATAATGGTAAATGGACTGAATTTATATACTGGTTTTACAACCAATGGCCACTCAAAGTGCTTTACAGTGCCACAAATTCACTCATTTATACACCGACGGCAGTGTCAGCCATGCAAGGCACTAGCCAGCTCGTCGGGAGCATCTGGGGTTAGGTGTCTTGCTCAGAAGGACCCGGGGATCGAACCACCAACCTTCCGGTTGTTAGACAACCCCTGAGCCGCCCCTGAGCAACATATAGTGATGTAAGATGCTACAGGTGCGTGTGTATAGAGGTGGCAATTGTAGAATGAGGATGTCCAAAATGTCCAGAAGGAGGCGCCAGTGTCCCTGAAACAGTCTCAACCACCAGGCAGGAAATTGTTACAGCTACTACGTTATTATTGTATTACAAACCCTACAGGAGTCTCCTGGACCTCTTCAGTTTCCTCAAGCCTGTATAAATACAAATTCTGGATACAAGTCCAAAAATAACAGAAAGCCCAATGGAGTCCTACTTGCTTAATAGGATAAACCAGTGTTTTTCCAAAATCTTGGTTATGACCCAGGTGCCCACATTATATGTTTATGATATCTGCATGTAAATGAGGATTTCTGGAGATAATGGGATAATTAATATGATATTAAAAAAAACAGCATAGATTTCTGAACAAGGCTCTAAATAAAACATTTATAGTAATGAATGGGGCACAGGAATCGGCGCAGGAATTAAGAACCAATTTGGACGCCGCCAATGTTCACTGTTCATCCGATACAGATATACTGCCATTGGGCTGAACTATTTAAAGATTTCTTCTCCAATTTTGCACAGTTTACAAAGCAGGATTTTATAATCCGATAAAGACAAAGCACAGCAATTGAACTCTGCACCTGATATGCCCTTTGCAGACCTGACTGGCTTGGAAATCTTCAAGTTCTTCATTAGCAAACCAATCAAGTTTTATACAAATCATATGGTTTGCAATGAAATGAAACAACTACACTCAAACGTCACAATGCCAATAGGGGACAGAGTATAGAAATCGGCACACACCCATTTAGTAACAGGCTACAATATAGAGTGATTATAGATTATGTACCAATTGGGCGCAAAAGTACCAGTGGACTAGTGTTACTCTATATTATTAATAAGAGGAAGTGAGCTAAGTACTTTATATAGCAGGAAATACTATATAAAGTGACTGTAGTGTAGGCATTTTTTTCTATCGTAAATAATGGACAATAGAAAATAGGGCGATAGTGTGCTCATTATTTGGTGTAATATTGGGGTCTCAAGACTGTTTAGGTGGCTAATGACCTGATTGAAGAAGCTATTACATTGCCTAGCTGAGGTAGCCTGGACGCTCCGGTACATTTTTCCAGATGGCAGGACACTCAAGAGGCTGTGGGAGGGATGTGTGGTGTCACCCACAACGTTAAAGGCCCTGGCAATGTGGGTTTGTGATACTGTAGGTCTCCTCAGTGGAGGTGAAAGGATATCGAATGATCCTCTACGGCTTTCTCACTTTCAAGTGTTCAAGTTCATGTTTCAAGTGTTCTCAACGCTGCCCCGAAGGACACGGTGAGGGTGGGAGGGCAGAGTCTTTTTCATGGAAAGAAGTGAAGACGCAATGTGCACTCCAAGAAACTTGAAACTGCTCACATCTTCCACAGCACTTCTGTTAATGCGCAACATGGGAGTGGGTAGGATGAGACTTCCTAAAATCCACAATCATCTCCTTGTCTTGGTCACATTTAGAGACAGAATGTTTTTTAATCCGGCTCATTGTTGGTGCTGATGAGCCCCACGACAGTGTAACTTCAGTGGTGTCTGGCTAAGCAATCATGGACACAAGAGGCTCACATTTACCGTCAGCTCCCTGGGAACGACTGTGTTGAAAGCTGAGCTGTAATCAATAAAGAACATCCTGACATAGTCCACGTTTACATTACGAGAGCTTTCCGCCACATATACTAGACATCTAGGGAAAAGCACCAGACAAGTTGAAATGTTATTGTGTAAACTTGCGGTTCTCTGGAAATGTAAACGCAATTGTTTGGGAACGTCTCGAGAAAGGTCTATCGCAAGGAAATTTTTCACGTGTGGGTCAATGGGCTGGTCTTGTTTTTTTGAGAAGTGCACATGCATCCAGCTCGAGATGTCTCGCATGACAGTCCATGACACACACAACTGCACAATTGCTGTCACACAACATGTCAATGTAAATCGAAAAGGTATGGATATTACTACTCAAATTTTAAGAATTTTGGCAATCTAAATAGGCCCATAGAGAGCCTTTATATCAAGGTGGGATAGGGCTAAGTGAAGGGCAGATGACATTGGTTCATCAGTAGACCAGTTTGTTAAGTATGCAAATTGGAGGGAATCAAGAGAAGTAGACAGTGCAAAACTAATATTGTCCTTCACTAGCCCCTTTTTTAGTTAGCATTTTAACAATTAAGATTCATTTTACCATCTTTTCTCCTAAAGTTTAGCAAAAATCCTTTGCCACAGCTGGTAGACCAAGTGCCTTGCTCAAGAACACAACATTTGTCACAGTCGGGAATCGAACCGTGAACCATCCAACCCAGACTTTCAGTGCTGATATAAATTGATTACCTATCAATAGAAAATGTAAAGTGTTAGGATCCTGTACCTCATGAGAAAAAATACTGATTCAATATTTACAGTATTGTGCCTCCCCCCACTACACACTGTAACTACTGTACCCATCAGATCCTAATAACAAGCCGTTTGGTACCTGTTTATGTTGGTTGGCGCCTACATGGCCACATTTCCCATTAGAGGACATTTGGCCTTGTATTTTATCATGACAAAAATAAATGAGATATAGAGAAAGAATGAGAGAGTTATTTGTCACAGTGTTAAGTAGGATAGTGTTTTTACAGTATAAGGCAATGAAATAAAGCCTTGTACCAGCAGCTGTAAAAGGGAAATACTGTAGCTAACACTGGATCATTTCATATATAATTCCCTGCTGTGTCAACAAGAACTGTTGGCAGCATTTAAGGCAAAGAAGAAACCTGGCATGCTGTTCTCTATAAAATAGGAGGTGGAGGTACTGTACACACAGGCAGGAATAAATAGCAAAGTAGGTCAGTCAAACACACCAAGATGCTACACACTTCACAGACTGTCTTCATTTGGACAGGTCATACTGCTTGATACATTCTAGGTCAGTCAAACACACCAAGATGCTACACACTTCACCGACTGCACACACCAAACCAGTCAAACACACCAAGATGCTACACACTTCACAGACTGTCTTCATTTGGACAGGTCATACTGCTTGATACATTGTAGAAAAGGTTTTACTTTAGAGCTATTATCAAATAATAAACATGCTGTCCATTTTTATTCAATATCATTAACTGTTTGTGTCGATTTAGTCATGGATTAGTTAATCATTTATTTGAGCTAATCTTAGATTAGACATTAAACATCTTAATTATTCCCCTAATAATGGAGATGGGTATTTTATGGTGTACAGTATAGCTGCTATTATTTACTTTTTACAGCAATTCACTACTTTATAAACATCTACAAAAATGTATTTTTCAATTTGACACAATGCTGGCTAGGTACAGTAGCAGACTTGTTAATGTTTAGCAAACTAGCTAGCCACCTTGAAACGGTTAAGTAGGCAGCTTTCTTAGAAAATGTTTGTAGAGAACTGGGAGAGATGTGTGAACCTCCTTCAGCCCTATACCAATCTTTTGTTTTAATTTTAATTTCATGCAGTATGGTGTATATATATATATATTCACTCACCGGCCACTTAATTAGGTACACCTGTTCAACTCCTCGTTTAATCAGGTAGTCACAATTGAGATTGGAAAACAGGACAGTAGCCTACAGGACAGTAGCTCTCCCAGAGCAGGATTGAGCACTCCTGTTCTAATGGCTTTTTCCAGAGGGACAACGTGCCATTTCACAAAGCTCACATCATCTCAAACTGGTTTCTAAAACATGACAATGAGTTCACTGTACTGAAATGGCCTCCACGTTCAGAAGATTTTAATACAATCGAGCACATTTTGGATGTGTCGGAACCCGAGATTCGCATCATGGATGTGCAGCCGAGAAAACCTGAAACAACTGTGTGATGCAATAATGTAAATATGGACAAGAGTGTGTGAGTAATGTTTCCAGCACGGTGTAGAATCTATGTCATGAAGAATTAAGTAGGTTCCAACCTGATACTAGGAAGGTGTACCTAATGAAGTGGCCGGTGAGTGCAAATCAGGGTATGTGTAGTGACCTTGAAATTGAAGTGTTAACATATCAGAAGTACATAATGGCCATGTGTTTGTTTGGATACCTGAGGAGACTAAATAAATTGTGGGTTAATGTGCAGCACAGAAAGAGGTATATCTTAAAGTAGCATACTTTAACTGATTAAAATCTTCCACATAACATATTCTAATGCAATAATTACTGGCATATCGCAATCAAACCTACATTAAATCATAAATACTTCTACCGTTTATGAATGTATTCTGAAGGGTACAAAACATTACCGCCTACTTTTATCTGTAGGGTTTACAGCTCAAAATAAAAACCTGCCTTTCAGATAGAGCTGCAGCCAGCTTGGAAAACAGCTTTCTTTAATGAAAGAAGATTATATTTTATAATGAGCAAATAATGTTCAAGAATGATCTCATACAACATTATTTAAATAATAATTAAGGGATAAAAGTGTATTATTATTATTATATTTTATTTTGTGTATATTTATACAGGGAATCCCAGTGAGAAAGCAGTTCCATTCACAAGGGAGCCATGTCCACTGAATAAAAAATTATAAAACTAACAACAACAACAACAATAAAGGCAATTAATCCAAACACACAGTAGGCACAGAGCTTTTCCTCCACATCAACTTCAAGGAAGCCATGATGCATGGCCTTAAAAATAAAAGCAGTCTTCCATATTACAGTTGAAGCCCGCCTGGCCTCTAGAGCCAACATGTCCAGAGAGCAAGTCTGCCAATTATTAAATCTCCAGTCCAGCAATGAGGTCATTTAAACTAGAGGTTTTTGCAAAATTGCCATATAAGCAAACAAAAGAGAATGCAACTCTTATTATTTAGAGAGTGGTCCAACAAACATTGTTGTACAGCACATAACGATGAGTTTGAAAACAATCCCCAATGATAAAACGTATGGCTGAATGTCAGACAGAGTCCAAAGGTTTAAAAACAGAGGCTAGCTTATGCAAATTAATAATTAGACCACATTAAAGAAACAGACAAACATGGACTAAACAAGCTTCATTTTACTAATAAAACATAAATATTACTTGTTTTCTTGTAAGAATCCAATCGTTAACTTCTTCACCAGTTCTGTAACATGAGATTTAAACAACAACTTGTCACCATTCCAAATACCAAGATGTCTAAAGTACATGTCAGGACTCACTATTTGTGAGCCATCAATGCAATTACAATCAGAGTGTTTTTTGACAGAACAGCTAAGAAGCAGAGACTAAGAAGCAGGCCTGTAGAGAGACAGTGGAAGGGCACATACTCTTTATGGTGTTTTTCCCTTCTTCCCGATTCCTGTGAACACATCCCTACTACAGAATTCCCCTTCTTCTTGAGTCTCCATGAATGCACCCTTGTAGTCATATTCCAATCAGCCTGTATTTATTCCACCATTCCAGTGTTTTGGATTTGCCCTTGTACTTTTGCCTGAGATCCTCCCAGTGGCGGTTGGTGGATCTTAATTGGGGAGGGCGGGCTCATGTTATGCTCGGGACCGGAGCGAATGGAACGGTGCGCAACACACCAAACCCATTGTGCGATACTGTGTGATACCGTTCCGTTTCCTCCAGTTCGGACAGTACTATGAGCCAGCGCCCACAAATTCAGATCCACCGACCGCCGCTGGATCATCCGTGTATTACCCTGCCTGCCTTTTCACCTTGTATCTGGATTCTGGTATTGTACCTTCCCAACCAAAAAAAGTAATTAATTAAATGTACTTGAATTGTATTTTATTTATCCTAAATATACTTCTAATATATTATTTTGGTATGTATATTTTGAAAGTATATTTCAAATATACTAGAAAATATATTGAATACATACTTATGGTTAAACATAAGTATACTAGAAGTATAACACTGGAGTATAATTTAAATATACTTTTTGACTTGGGTTATACTGCGTGACCTGTGTGCCAAACCCTGCCTATCTGACAACTGTTATTGGAAATTAAAGGCTCTGCGTTATTGGAGTTCTGTGGTCTGAGACTATTCATTACAATCACCATGTTGATCTTCTAGGTTAATTTCAGTCAATTGTTTGGAATGAATTAGTCCAATCTCCTAGAGTAGCTAGTTAATGCGTAGCACATCTTGAATGTTAGTACTGTAGCTGATGGCTTACTTATCCAGCGAAAAATCACATGAATTATGTTTGGAGGAAACAATTTGTAAAACCCAATTATGTGAAATATGACCATATAAGAAGGGCAATTACGTTTGGATGGAACTAAATTGTAAAACTGAAATAGGTGAAATATGAATGTATGAAGCACCGTTAGTGATCATGACTAGCGTGATGTCTGCTATAGGGCGGATGTTGGGGATGTTGGATACAGTTACGACTCATACCAATGTTTGCAAGCTCAAATCCAGATGGAAACATTGTGTATGTTTTGTTTTCCATTCCAGCGTAATGCAAATGTGTTTCACATGTGTTTCTGTAGACAGGCGATTGTCTGTTTTTTTTGGTAATGTTAACCCTAACCTTAATCCTAATCTTAACCTTAGTAATGTCATGCCTAACCTTAACCCTAACCTTAACAGTGAACATTTCAATAAAATGTTGAATGATATGGAATGTATGGAATGTATGTAATGTTCTCTTATATGCAACGTACTGAATAAGAAGCAGTGTTGCCAATTATTTTCAATGGTAGCCTAATTGAAAAGTCACTAAATGTCGCAAGATGACGTCATACGCTAAATAACATATTTGTGATGTCATCGCGTCCACTGATCTAAGTTTCTGCACACAGCAGAAACAGAAACAGAAATAAGCAACACATTTTTAATGGCAAGACATGGGTGACAGTCATAGATTGTACTGGATATAACCATGTGTGACGTCACCTATTGGTTTGTGAAGATCTGATTTGGTTAATCGGATTTGCCGTTACGGGCGCAGATTGTGGATGTGTCGATTTTAGACGAGAGGGAGGAGTAATTTAGCTAGCTAACAGATTAATTGGGATGCTAACGAAAAACATTATTAAAATAAAATGTAAAAAAAATGTAACGTTACTTACCGGAAAAACTGAACTGCCAACTCCTTTGAGTGTCTTGTCGTACAACTGAACGCCATAGCCACGCCCTAAACGCCCCTTTGCTTTATCGCCCATTTTAAAATCAACGAGACCATAATTAAAAAAATGAACATCATTATATATAGCAGAAGGCTGAAATCTAGCTATTGAGACCATATACTCATTATGAAAATGTTTACTGAGGTAATAAATCAAGGAGAAGTGTCTCTCATACTCATAAACTATTACTATTACTACTGAGCTCTTTTGCAACCACACGTATTGCCCCCATCTGGAATTCAGATAGAATGCAGGTTTAAGGCACTTCCTTATTTGCGTCAATTTGCCAAACCGGATGCTCACCCTGTGGTAACAGTACATAATGGAAATTTCACCACATTACGTAGGCAGACTTACGATATGGCCTATCAAAATGTGAGTTTTATACGTGTTGAATCTCCGTTCTGCCGGAACATTGCCAAGAATAGACCAATCGTTTACAATGTAAAATACTTGGGGAACATTTAATTCAGGGATAATATGCTAGGTTTAAAAAGGTTAAATATAATAACATTTGTAAATAATACAAATAAATGGTCAAATTAATCTCTTTTAATTTGAAAAAAAAAGGGAGCAAACAATACAGATTTGTGATTGGTCCTCATTCACGTGTATATTGTGGCTAGGTGCTTTTTTTGAAGTCCCTAAAGAGGTCTGAAAAGTTGTTAAATCTAGTGACACTAAATTGGCAACACTGAATAGAAGTATTAATATAAACGTAATTGTGCAGCTGAAACATAACAAAAACTCTAAATATTTTGGCATATGAGGTAATTCAAATTCGAGAGAATTTCTGAGATGTACGGTTGGGCTTATCAGAGTCTGTTGTCATACACAAAACCCATTTACGGGTATTACCTTCATCTTCTCAGGGTTTGTAGTGGAGAAGAGAGAGAATAAATAGAAAGAGGTTAACTGTCAAGGCTGTGCTCGAGTTAATGTCTTTGTTTCTTTGTTAAAGGACAAGTGTGCAAGCATTCACCACAAACAACGAGCCAGGCTTCTGTTTAAACACCCCTCCCACTTCACCTTTCACAGACATTCCTTTACAGGCTATTTAATCTAAAGATTATGATACCCAGTATCACTACAGTTGTTAGGCTGACACTAAGAAAACATTCTTTCACAATTTTATCATGTTAACATTCGGAAATATTGAACGTTATCAGCTCATTAAAAAACAGAACATTTTGTTAAATATTGTGGTGATGAACCCCACTGAAGCCAACTAATCTATATCCTTATATTGAGCAAGGTAACTTAATTTGTCTGATTAAATGACATGGTTGTTTCTGTGGAACCTCCCTCCTTTATAGTCTGAAATTCCTATGGAGGTGTAGAAATATTGACAGAATATTGACACCCTTGCACTAATAAAACCATTGCAAATATGTAGAAATTATGTAGAAAATTAACAAACTTTTGGTTCATCATTCATGTTTCTAAATGGCAGAACATCCACCACTTTTCTGGGAAGGCTTTACAAAAGATGTTGAAGTGTGTCAGTAAGAATGTGCCCATATGGACAAAAAGGACAGGCTCACAATCCTATTCCAGATCATCCCAAAGGTGTACAATGTGGTTGAGAACAGGTCTTTGTCGAGGCCACTCAAAAAAAGTTTATCCACACCAAACTCGTTGAACCATGTCTTTATGGCTTTTTGCACAGGGGCACAGTTGTGCTAGACCAGAAAATGGCTTTCCTTCAATCGTTTTAACAAAGTTGGTTGCAACCAATTGTCTAAAATGTGTATGTATACTGTGTAATTAAGATGACTCTTCACTGGAACTAAGCAGCCTAGCCCAAACCCTGAAAAACAGCCCCACCCCGAATATTGTACCGCCTCCACCATTAGTAGCGATTTACTATTACTGTTGGCTATATAGTGTATTTCCCTGTTGGCTATATAGTGTATTTCAGCTTGGTGAAATGGCACACTGCACCAATTGCATGGCTTGCTCTTGCCTGGAGTCCAGTTTACATCGAATCACTAGCTCACATCATGTTGTTTACATCCAATCACTAGCTCGCATCATGTTGTTTACATCCAATCACTGTTTACATCCAATCACTAGCTCACATCATGTTGTTTACATCCAATCACTGTTTACATCCAATCACTAGCTCACATCATGTTGTTTACATCCAATCACTA